>BOPN01005764.1:40000-42500 GCA_017312705.2 Penaeus japonicus | reverse complement strand
GAAAAGGAGAAGAAGAAGAAGACGACGGATGAAGAAGAGAAGGAGAAGAAGGAAGAGGAAGAGCAAGACGAAAAAAAAAAAAAAATGAAACAAACAAAACATGAAAAAGACGAAACAAAAAAATAAAACAAATACACATTTACATGAACGTACGATCATCGACGCATACAGTAACAACTATAATTGTTAGTATATATATAAATTCATATAGATCTCATACAATACGCAATCTAACCCATATGCTAATCTACACTTCTTTATTATATATGCATAAAACCATCACATTTCTATATTTTCAAATTCTGATGAAGTCATTAGCTGATAAAAGAAATAGATAATACAATAGCAGCATCTATTAAATGTATAAGATAAAACCTCAAAATCACTGCATTAAAACCCAGCGAGATATATCTTTATATCTTTATGCTTTATCTTTATATCTACTAGAAAATTCAAACGCAACAAAAATAATATCTGGACTTGACAAATGATAAAATAGAAGTGTGAGAAAAAGGATCTTGATAAATAATGACATAACAATCGGAAAAGGTCACGCGATCACTTATTGCCAAGACCACTAACTACCGTTTCTATGTTTAACGGGACAGAAGGTTTCGTATATTTGGTTAACAGAGAATTCTCCTCCACTATCACAATTTCTTCTGTTTATTTACATTTTGTTCGCGTGTGTTATCATTGAGGAGGAGGAGGAGGAGGAGGAGGAGGAGGGGGAGGAGGGAGGAGGGGAAGGGGAAAGGGAGGTTCTAGGGAGGAGGAGAAGGCAAGAGGGGAAGGGGGAGGGGTGGAGGAGGTAGGAGGGGTGGAGGAGGTAGGAGGGGGAGGAGGAGAAGGAGTAGGAGGAGGAGGAGGAGGAGGAGGAGGAGGAGGAGGAGGAGGAGGAGGAGGAGGAGGAGGAGGAGGAGGAGGAGGAGGAGGAGGAGGAGGGGGAGGAGGAGGCGGCAGGAGGGGGAGGGGGGAGGATTAGTAAAAGAAGAAAAAAATGGTGATGATGTAGCGGAAGAAGAAAAGAAGACGGAGAAGAGGAGGAGGAAAAGGAGGAGAAGAACGAGGAAGAGGATAGGAGGGAGTAGGAATACAAGATGACGAAAAAGCAGAGACCGGAGGAGAGGGGGAGGAAGGAAAAGAAAGGGGTGAGGCATGTGGAGAAGGAAACGCGGGTGAGGAAATGGAGGAGGAGGAAAACAAGTAACAAAGTAAAAAATAACAAAGGAAAAAACTTTAACAGAATGTTTACACTATGTTTATTCGAACAATCTAACTTATCCACCTTAACACTAACAAAAACAATGAACACAATCAATGATTATGTTCATAGGGCACTGCATCCCCGGTAGACTGTAAAAAATATAACCATTTTCATAATCTCTTCCTGATAATTGTAAAGACGTTGAGCATAAACACGTGGGGGTGTCGGAGAGGTCGCTTCTACACCGTTACCGACCATGGCTTGAATGTACCCGGAACAGCCGACTCAATCTGGAATTATCAATAAGAACTATAAGATATGAGTAAACAATTGCGCAAGTATGAAATTCCTTTGGTCGGTGAATTATAACTGTAATCATGATGGACATGGAGTATGAAAGTAAAGTAAGGATCAAATGGAATGAGTTCAAATAAAATTTCGCTCTCCTCATTTAATATCAAAACATATCTAATTTAAATCGACCAGCTTTCCCACATCTCAACAGTTGCGTCACGTCTTCTATTTGAAAATTGAAATATTTATCATAAATCTCTAGTTAAAACCCCACCATCTTTACCATCTATCCTATTCAAAGTTACTACCAAACCCCGGTAATACCATCCCTCCCTCCTTCCCCCATTACCTTCTGCGTGAGGAAGTCCTGACACGCCATTCGGATTCTCTCCGCCGTGGCTGGAGAGTCGAGACGGAACACGGGGTCGAGGCCCTGGTCAGCTCGGGCGGCTCCTATGGCTTCCTTGAGGGCGAAGAGCACCGAAGCCGCTAGGAACAAGGGAGGCTCTCCGACAGCCTGGTGAGGAGGAGAAAGAGCCGTGAGATTTTGGAAAGTGGTCGTCATAGTGAAAATTGTTTTGATTTAGATGGTGTTTAAAGACACGATGTTTGTCAAAATTTGATAAATTTGTCTATTGGATTTGAGGAAAGATTATTTTGTCTATTATGGTGATAGAGAGTTTACCTTCAGTGTCATATTTTCTTTTGTTTGTTTACAGATAAAAGGAAAGTCTGGAAACTGATTTGGTTCGAGTATCGACAAAGAAGGTTAAGAAGGAGGAAGAAGAGTGGAAGGAAGAGGATTGATGATTCAAGTGAAATAGGATTGGTTGCGGTAGTGAGAATGGGGGTGATATCTTGAAGCTCGTAACATCCTATATATACAACGGTTTAGTGTCCTGATTATGTATGTATAAACTTTAATGACGGCTACTGTATATGCAACAAGAATGTCTTTATGTCACCCAGATCTTAATGAAAAGCTATCTCTAGTCGATT
>BOPN01005764.1:22500-25000 GCA_017312705.2 Penaeus japonicus | reverse complement strand
TAACTAAAACCTACTAAAGTTAACTCACTAAAACGCCTCAGAGACAACTAACTAAAACTCACTTAAGCCAGCTTACTAAAACCCTCTAATCTTAATTCACTTAAATAAACTTAAAAAAGTTAACCCATTTAAGTCATCTCAGCAAAGTCAATCCATGAAGTCTACTCAACTCCCTCCAAGGTAAATTATAAATGATAAAGAGACTTCTACAACATGAAACCAAAAAGATATATTAAAAAAAAACTGATTCTTCGCAGCATGTAATATAATTGAGAATACAGTTTCTCAAATATTTCAGTCACCTCACCTTGCAACTGATCATTGCAATATCCTATTTTTCAACCTTCGAACCTTTCGTTTTCATCTTTCATTGTGCTACATGTTCTCTGTCAGAGTCAGAATTACACTTTTACAGAAAAAAATACGTACACGATAGCCATTCTCACAAAATCAATTTTGAAACTGCCTCAATCCTAAACAAATGCAAGAACAAAAATAATGATAAGAATGACGATGATGATGACGATGACAATGCGGATGAGAATGATGAGGATAAGGATTAGGATGATGATAATGATGATGATGAACATCATCATCATCATGACCATGAGGAGGAGGAGGACTATGATAATAATCAATACATAACTTAAATGATATAAGTGACAGTAAGAATAACCTGTAATTCCCCACTTGGCCACTTTTCCTGTCAGACAGAGAAATACCAGTAAACATTTATCCATGAATAACTTCCTTTTATAAAATAACTCTTGGCAACCGCTCACATCCATAGCTCTCCATGGCCCAAGGGGTTCTAGCGGTTCTCTTAGGTAATGCAATCTGCTTTTTTTTTTTTTTTTTTTTTTTTTTTTTTTTTTTTTTTTTTTTTTTTTTTTTTTGGTCCCTATGTATTTCTGCTTGTTCCATCTCTCTTTTTTTTTGCTTCTTTTAGCTAGTAGTTCAATTTGCTTTTTCTTCTGTTTTATGATTGTTCTACCATTTGAAATAACTTGTGTGTGTAAGTTATCCATTCTTAATTTAAATGAGCAACAAAAAAACGTAAACAAAATATCCACCGCTGATTATACATAACGACCAAACACCCGTTTTCTACTTGACCGTCACTACCACATGCAACTTACATAAACACCACATGCAACTTACATAAACATCGCATCATACTCTGAACTTCCCAAACTTCTTCACTGGCCTTCTTATGTCAGCTGTTTCGATCCTTGAGGCACACATGACACCTGCTGCTGCTACTACTATACTTGCGATGACTATGGGTTATAGAAGCCTTAGTTAAGGCTGGAGTTTTTGTTATGAAAGCTAATGGCGAAGAGGCGTCTGTGTGTCTCTGTCTCTGTCTCTGTCTCTCTCTTTCTCTTTCTCTTTATCTATCTATCTATCTCTATCTATCTTTCTCTTCTCTCCCTATCTATCTATCTATCTTTCTCTCTCTCTCTCTATCTATCTTTCTCTATCTATCTATCTTTCTCTCTCTCTCTATCTATCTATTTATTTATCTATCTTTCTTTCTCTCTCTCTCTCCCTCTTTTTCTCTTTCTCTCTATCTCTCTCTCTTTCTCGACCTAGGATTGTGCGGAACAGCTGCTGCTGCGTAGTAAACACTCATCTTCTGTTTTCTAATGCACAGTCAGCCACCAAACAGTCCCATGCAGAATATTTATGCATGGAAGTCAAATATCGATCATTCTCCCTTAGCCATTATATTTATATTAATAGCATTATCGTTATCATTATATTTATATTTGTCGTCTTTGTTGTTACTCTCACTACCATTACCATTACTATTATCATAATTATCATTATTATCATGTTGACAAATTGAAAAAAAAACTGCAAATTGGTTGGCAAACAATATAATAGTTTATGATGGATGAAAATTATGAATCAAAATACTATGACCCCAATATTCATGTTTTCATTTCTTTAATCTTTTTGCAATTGGTCTATATTACACAAAATTGACATAATGGAAACCCATTTCCGTTCAACAACGAAATATAAAGAACTGCCATTAAGTCAATTACATCAAGATAATGATTTATCTGTACCTTGACACGGTGTGGTTATTGTCAAACATCTGCAGGAAAGTGGCTATCATGTGGCTGGTAATGTGGATATGATATTTTCTTTGATTTAAGTTTACTATAAAATATATTCATATATATATATATATATATATATATATATATATATATATATATATATATATATATATATGTATATATATATGCATATATATACATATATATGTATATATATATGTATATATATATGTATATATATGTATATATGTATATATGTGTATATATATATATATATATATATATATATATATATATATATATATATATATGTGTGTGTGTGTGTGTGTGTATGTGTATGTGTATGTGTGTGCGCGTGTGTATGCGTGTGTGTGTCTGTGTCTGTGTCTGTGTGTGTGTGTGTGTGTGCGTGTGTGTGTGCGTGTGTG
>BOPN01005764.1:2500-7500 GCA_017312705.2 Penaeus japonicus | reverse complement strand
AAATAAAGATGATAATACTAATAGCAATAATTGTGATAATCTTAATAATAATAATGATAATAAGGTAATAATAATAATGATAATAAGGTAATAATAATAATGATAATAAGGTAATAATAATTTAAATGTTAATGATGATTATTACTATTGTATAGTAGTAGTAGTATCATTATCATCATTATTTGTGTTATCATTATTTTATATCATTATCATTGTTACCAGTATCATTATTATTGATTCATCATTATTGATATTATCATATATTAATTTTATTAGTATTAGTAGTAATAGTGGCAGTATTGTCATCATTATCATCAATAGTATGCTTATAAGATAATCTTTATTAATACTATCATCATCATTATTATTATCATTATTGCTATCAATATTATCATTATAATTGTTATCAATATTATCATTATCATTGTTACAATCATCATTAACATCATTATTAATATTATCAAACAATGTGAAATTGTTACTCAAATAAGAAGTAAATTAAATAAACCATGAATTCATATAACAATATGATATAAATAATTAAAAATACTGATTTAATACATAAATCTCATTACCTTAGCATCACGAAGTCAGTGTCATAATCTGAGTGTTATGTAAATATTCGCGAAAAAAATTGGGAAGCTTTCCGATTTCTGTGTGTGTCTGTGCTTTGTTGTAAAGACATTTAGAGACAGATTGATATGTAGATATATAGATTGGGTGAAAGAGAGAGAGAGAGAGAGAGAGAGTGAGAGAGAGAGAGAGAGACAAACAGAGAGAGAATGAGAGAGAGAGAGAGAGAGAGAGAGAGAGAGAGAGAGAGAGAGAGAGAGAGAGAGAGAGAGAGAGAGAGAGAGAGAGAGAGAGAGAGAGAGACTAAAAGATACATATGTAGAGAAATAGACATCTAGACAAAAGCTAACCACCCTTCCTCCCCTCATCCCTTCCTCCCCGCTATCCCATGTTCTTCTAACAACTCAATGGCCCTTAATTGGCCTAATTCCTCTAAGGTTATTCGGTACTCCCATTCCTCCCCCTTAAGTTCAGGGAACTTCGACTGAGTCTTATCTTCATTTTTATCTATTTTTCTCTTTGTCGTTTTAAGTATTTCTTATCGGTTTTCTAAGGAACTGATCTCGTATAAAGTTGCGCGGTTGATGGGCGAGTGTCTTTAATATGTTCCATTGCACTTTGTTCCACTGTTCCATCACAATCATTTTCTCTATGTTATGTAAACATTCGGTTTAATACGTTTCATTTCACTTTGTTCCACTGTTCCATCACAATTATTTGCTCTATGCTATGTAAACAGTCGGTTTAATAGGTTTCATTTCACTTTGTTCCACTGTTCCATCACAATCATTTTCTCTATGTTATGTAAACAGTCGGTTTAATACGTTTCATTTCACTTTGTTCCACTGTTCCATCACAATTATTTTCTCTATGCTATGTAAACAGTCGGTTTAATACGTTTCATTTCACTTTGTTCCACTGTTCCATCACAATCATTTTCTCTATGTTATGTAAACAGTCGGTTTAATACGTTTCATTTCACTTCGTTCCACTGTTCCATCACAATTATTTTCTCTATGCTATGTAAACAGTCGGTTTAATACGTTTCATTCCACTTCGTTCCACTGTTCCACCACAATTATTTTCTCTATGCTATGTAAACAGTCGGACACGCGTACGCTCATGCTAATGGATGTATCATAATTACGCTGAACTGAAATCGGCCCAGAAAAATCTCAACAGGTTTTGAAGACTAAAATGTGACTTTATACATGCCTTGGCGATGCTTATGTTTGATTTTAGTTTTAGTTTTTAGGTCGTCTCCCATTTTGTATTTCGTCTTTTGTTATAGTTTTAGGGATCGAGAGAGAGAGAGAGAGAGAGAAGAGTGAGCGATAGAGAGAGAGAGAGAGAGAGAGAGAGAAAGTGAGCGATAGAGAGAGAGAGAGAGAGAAAGTGAGCGAGAGAGATATATATATATAGAGAGAGAGAGAGAGAAAGTGAGCGAGAGAGATATATATAGAGAGAGACAGATCGTGTGTGTGAGAGAGAGAGAGTGCGCGAGAGAGAGAGAGAGAGAGAAAGTGAACGAGCGAGTGAGAAAGTGATCGAGAGAGAGAGAGAGAGAGAAAGTGAACGAGCGAGTGAGAAAGTGATCGAGAGAGAGAGAGAGAGAGAAAGAAAAAAGAGAGGGAGAAAGAGATAAGTGTATCTGCTACATATAGCTATTTATCAGTCTTGGCCCTCGGCATACATAATAACACATAGTCGCATTTATACACACTGCTGATTACACGAACAGACATGCACACGCACAAAGTAATTTACTGACCTTGCATGCACGCACATAATCTTGCTTGCTATTGTATGCTACACACCAATCACTTTATGCCACACAGTTTTACGTAATAAAAAACAATTATATAATTTTGATTTGACTTTGATATGTTTATTCATACTATATACATTGTATACACATGAATAGGCATAAGAACTATGTCTAAATGATTTGTACAGTTCATATTAGATTCTGAGACATACATTGTTGGTAAAGCAGTTATTACTGTGACCCTGTCAATCAATAAGCTAGGGCAAAGCTGTACATAAGACATAGTAGTGCATGTATACCACTCTAGAGAGGCCTTGCAATTTTATCTATTACAGGCAAAGTCTTTGTGTTTACGTAATATATCTGATAAAATGCCGTCCTCTATAAAGGATGTTGCAATACTGTACAATGTTTTACGTTCAATCCTTTCACGAAATTCTTCAATTAGAGGACATATCATTACATAGTGGTCAAGGGTGTGTGAATAGGGCTGACTGCACAACTTGCATTCAGTTCCCCCAGCATTGTTTGAAACACTATACTCCCAGTAATATTTGTAGCCAAGCCGTAACCTTGCGGTCACTACATCAAGCTGTCTCGTAACTCTGTTTGTACTGCCGTAGATATGCTTTGCCTAGGACATAGCATTATGGTGAATGATTGATCTGCTTGTGTCTTGCTCAACATTTCTCTCGGTTTCAGCCTGAGTGGAGAGCTTTTTCTTTATGATCTTATGTACATGCTCAGTTGTTACACCAATGTCATACTCAATAGTATCCATATGACTGCATGATCTAGATAGAGCATCAGCCATATCGTGTAACTCTAGATTTATGTGTGATGGTACCCACAATATTTTAGTGGTTACATCCTTCAGAAACAATCTGTTCAACCTATGCCTCGCTGTTGACACGAGTCCTGTGTTATCATTTCTGTATGAGTTTAGAGCATGAAGTGAGGAGAGGGAGTCTGTAATGATGAGAGTACTATCCCCCGTGCGATCGGCTATCTTAAGAGCAACAAGTAAAGCAAACAGTTCTGCCTGCAGGATGGACGCCCAGTTGTTGAGTCTGAAACCAACATCGCTAATCCTTCCAGTGGCATCGCATACGATTGCAGCGCGTAAGCTGAACCTGTGGCTGGAATTACCGACCCATCAGTGAAAATAAGCTGTTTTATCTCATACTCTTGCTTAATCTCGTGAATTTGCTTCAGAATGTCCTTTCTTAATTTAGCTTTCAGGTGGGCGTTGTTTTCAATTTGTTTTTTTTGGAGGGACACTTGCTTTGATGATGTCGAAGTGCTTTATCTCCCATGGCGGAACAGAATGTTTTTGAGGGATCCCTTTGCAGAAATCTATCGTATTATGGTTTCGAAGCTCTGAGCATGTTTTCTTGACCCAAGCAGATCTGTGGCGCCCCGTGGAAAGGCAATTTAACAAAGATTCCTTGGCTATACTGTCATCTGACGATCTTAATAATTTTATTGCTGTCATTGTGTTGATTTCTGTGATCCTATCAGTAATGCTTGGCAATCCGAGTTCTTTCCTCATGTTCAAGACCTTAGTAGTATTTGGACATCCCAGGATTATCCTCATTGCCACATTTTGCATTACTTCTAGCCTTCTAATTGTTCGGGATGGCTGTGTTATTAGAGCAGGTGCAGCATAATCAATGAGGGGTCTTATGTAAGCTGTATACATCATTCTTACAATTCGTATGTTTGCCCCCGAAGTTACATTATTGCCAGCAACTGCTCGTAGGGCAGCTAGTCTACTCTTACATTTTTGATTGATCACCTCAACATCTTCGGCCGTATGTGGAATATTTACTCCGAGATATCGAAATGACTCAACCTGAGCTATACTATCACTGTCTATATTGAACTGTTTATCTCGATCTTTTACATTGTGACTATATACCTTGGTCTTATCTATTGAAATAATCAATCCTAGTTCATTGCAGACCGTCGATATTGTCTGCAGTGCACATAAACAGTCTTGCGAGAGAGAGATAGAGAGAGAGAGAAAGTGAGCGAGAGAGAGATAGAGAGAGAGTGTGTGTGTGAGAGAGAGAGAGAGAGAGAGAAAGTGAGCGAGAGAGAGAGAGAGAGAGAAAGTGAACGAGCGAGTGAGAAAGTGATCGAGAGAGAGAGAGAGAGAGAAAGAAAAAAGAGAGGGAGAAAGAGATGAGTGTATCTGCTACACATAGCTATTTATCAGTCTTAGCCCTCGGCTTACATAATAACACATAGTCGCATTTATACACAATGCTGATTACACGAACAGACATGCACACTCACAAAGTAATTTACTGACCTTGCATGCACGACATAATTTTGCTTGCTATTGTTTTCTACACACCAATCACTTTATGCCACACAGTTTTACATAATAAAAAACAATTATATACTATGGGTCATTACGGCTTTACATCTCTTACAAGTTTATTCACACAAAAAATCATAAATTAAGCATTGGATAGGCAACTTTCCTTGGGTTGTCTATACTTAAAGTGGATCTGAAGCCAAAAGGGACATGAAAGTTATATTAGGCAACCAAGGTTAAAGATGATTACGAGATTGAGAAAATAAGAAAATAGGGCAAGCGGTTGCACGTAACTTGGTGACCACGGAGCAACTATCTACGTGTCCACGCCAG
>BOPN01005763.1:30000-40000 GCA_017312705.2 Penaeus japonicus | reverse complement strand
AGTGAAGAAAAGAAATAATACACAGGTATCCCTTTGCTTTCCCTCCCATGTATTATTCAGCTTTTCTTCTTTGTTTTCTCCTTTCTCCGTCTTTCATCCCCGCCATTACTCATGCCCTCCTTCCCCTCGCCCTGCACAGCTGCTGCCGAGAGAGTGAAGAGGCAAGCAGGCGCTTCAGACACGACGGAGGATGAGAGCGAGGCCTTCAAGAGGGAGCTGTGCAAGGATAAGGGCGCCGGCGAGTGGTTCCGTCTCAGCATCGGTGACTGTCGCGATGTGATCCAGTGCACTGACGCCGTAAGTGTTCCCTCCTTCGTGTTTTGTTATTGTGTTTTTTCTTTCTGTTTTCCTGAGAAGGATGGCTGGGCTAGGTTTGAGGAGGATTTTGGCCGGGGGGGATTTTTTTATTTATTTTTTTGTATCTTTGTCTATAGTGTCCTTAGCGTTATGGTGTTAGATGGTGGTAGTGATGATAATTATGCCAAGGATAAAGATAGCAATCTTGGTGATTATCATAATCATGTTTTGCTTAGAATTCTAATCTCATGCGTTATCCTTAACAAGTTATCATTTCCATTTTAATTACAAACGAAATAAAGGTAAGGAATGAGATAAGGGAAACAAGATTTCGTTGAGATAATGCCTTCAACCCTTTCACACTAGACTCGAATTCGGCTTCACCTTCTTGCTAGAATCTTCACCAGCTCCACTCGCTTCTAAGAACTCCACCCCCTTCTCCACACTCCTTCCACCCCCACTGTCTTATCCGCCCCCCCCCCAATACTTCACCCCCTAAACGCAAGCCCGTTTCTTGCCTCAGAGTCCTGCCTATCCGGTTTTTTACCAAAGGTCACTTGCATATATCAGGCGCACCGCTCACTCCGGCGTCCTCTCAGCGGCCGGTTGGCGGAGGGACCGGGCTAACGAGGAGAGGGGGGGGGGGGGATGGGGGGTCAGGGGGTTAAGGTGGGGTTTGAGGGGGGAGGAGAGGGGGAGGATTGTCACAGGGACTGGACATGTAGGCGGGATTGGGCGGGTGGGCGGCGAGGATTGGTTTCAAGTTCTAAGCTATTTGGTTTGAGTTCAAGTTGAGGTGTCGTCTTGTGCGAAGTCCCTTTGATTTGATTATTTCAGATTATTTGTTTTTCTCTTTTATTTAGAGAGTTATCGTCCTCTTGAGTTGGATTGAAACTTATCTATAATGAGAATAAAAAAAAAACAATTTATGAAATGTCCAGTTCATTTAAGTTTATAAAATGCAGTAATAAATGAATATATATGTACATATATATATATATATATATATATATATATATATATATATATACATATATATATATATACATATATATATATATATATATATATATATATATATATATATACATATATATACATACATACATACATACATATATATATATATATATATATATATATATATATATATATATA
This sequence comes from Penaeus japonicus, assembly GCA_017312705.2. Lineage (NCBI taxonomy): Eukaryota > Metazoa > Arthropoda > Malacostraca > Decapoda > Penaeidae > Penaeus > Penaeus japonicus. The sequence continues at coordinate 38,545 of BOPN01005763.1, read as the reverse complement.
TATATGTGTGTGTGTGTGTGTGTGTGTGTGTGTGTGTGTGTGTGTGTGTGTGTGTGTGTGTATGTGTGTGTGTGCATATATATATATATATATATATATATATATATATATATATATATATATATATATATATATATATTTATATATATTATATATATATATATATACATATATATATATATATATATATATATATATATATATATATATATATATATATATGTGTGTGTGTGTGTGTGTGTGTGTGTGTGTGTGTGTTTATGTATGTGTTTGTGGTGTATCATATCTATTTCCATACGAGCAAAAGCCATGCCTCAGAGTCCGGCCCAGGGCAGCCAGAGGACGGCGTTGAGCGAAGAGGAAACCTCAGCCAACCGCAAACTCAATGGGAAATCACGAGTCGCAGGCGGGCGCTCGTCGCGGCAACTTTCCCTCCCGCTCTGCTCAAGGTCTGCTGGCAAGGGGGAGGGGGAAGGGGGAAGGGGGTAGAGGAAGGAAAGGGGAAAGAAGGAAGGGGAAGGGAGAGGGGGAAAAGGAGCAAGGAGAAGAGAGGAGGGAAGCTGCCATTCTTTCGTCTGTCTCTTGAAGAAACGTGAGGCTTGCAATTTCACCTTTTTTCGTTCCTGACGTTTTCGTAGAGTGAAATGATGGACATCTTTGTATAACAATATATACATATATGTACATTTACATATATATATTTAGACACTCACTCACACACACACACACACACACACACACACACACACACACACACACACACACACACACACATATATATATATATATATATATATATATATATATATATTTATATACATATACATATACATATACATATATACATACAGACATATACACATATATCTGTATATATATATATATATATATATATATATATATATATATATATATATATATATATATATATATACACTGCGCGGAAGAGAAAAGGGCTGGCGAGGCCTGGCTCACCGTTAGGCGGCGCAGCGCAGGCGGTTCTCAGGAGGCAGACGACACACGCGGCACGGTTTCAAAGGCCGCACAGGCAAAGCCGAAATAACAAAGGTGAAGGTGTCGTAACCTATCTTGCTCTGGGTCCACTACTTTCTCCCGAAGGTGGGGTTTGGTAGGGGTGGGTGGGCAGGGGCAGGTGAGCAGGGCGGGGGAGCCTACTGTAACCTATGTCGCTTTAACTCGCAATGGCACGCTATCACCTTCACCGACAAGTTACGTGCTAACGGGATTCTTAAGGTTACGACACTTGTAAATGTTGCCGCGCACTTTCATTCACAAGACTATTGTCGTTTCACGGCTGCGTGCGCCGCCAAAATCATTTCTTTGACGTTTTTTTAATGTTTCGGTGCACTTCATCTAACAAATCGAACACCACCATCTACCTTGGGGTCTCTTTAATATTCTAATCAAATCTATCCTATCTTTAGCGAAACCAAAACACTTGCATACACACATACACCCACGCATATCGACATGTATACATGCATGGATACCTACATACCTATCAACCTACTTGCCTACCTACCAGCCTACCTTGCTACTTACACGACTACATGCATCCTTACATATATACATACATGTATTCATAAACACACACACACACACACACACACACACACACACACACACACACACACACACACACACACACACACACACACACACACACACACACACACACACACACACACACACACTCAGAAACGTAATCATGAGAGCACAAAAAGCTTGTCATTTGACTCATATATTTTCTTTAAATAAATAGCTGATGAAAGTGATTATTCGGACAAAGAAATGATCATGGGCCATTGGTGGAGGGTTATAGGGGGGGGGGGTAACCAGGCTATAACGGTGTGCGTGAGTCAGTCAAGGTTGACTCGGCGATTAGTTGATGAGGTCACCGCCCCTCTAATCCTCCCCTCCCCCTCTCCACTATCACAACCCCCCCTCTACCCCCTTCATCTGACTTTCCCGTTATCTTCCTTCCTTTCTCCTCCTTTCTCTCATCTTCACTTTCACTCTCTTTGTATACTTATTCATGATGCTTAGTCTTCGATCAGTGCAATCTGTGGATTGGCTATTCGTTTCCTTATACTTTTCCTCGGTGAATGAACATACATTCGTACATCGCCTAATGCGTTTCTTATTCATCATATTCAACAGGAATCCGTTTAAATTATGTGTTAAAGTGAATTTGAATAGCTAACTCTCTCCTGTCATGTGCCATCGCCAACCTGGCACCACAAAACAAATTTATAACAGGTGCTTAACTTGTCATGGCGTTTGTAGACTAGAGACTGTGAAAGTTTATGGGCTTCTGTTGAGGAGTGAAGGTGGCGTGTGTGTGTGTGTGTGTGTGTGTGTGTGTGTGTGTGTGTGTGTGTGTGTGTGTGTGTGTGTGTGTGTGTGTGTGTGTGCGTGCGTGTGTGTGTGTGTGTAGTGTGGTGGCTTTTGACTTTGCTACGTATTACTATATCACTAAAAATCTAAAAACAAAGACAAAGAAATTCAAACATCACAGAGAATATATTGTTGTGTAACTTCATTTTTCGTAGACGGGAGAGGCGATGGAATGATTCAAAATGAAAGTCTTAAATCAATAATAATGACAGTAACGAGGAAGGCTAGGCGGTGACAGATGGTGACGTAATGCACAAGAAACTCATTCATTTTACAGTAAACACCAGCTGTGTAGCAGTGAGTGGACATCATCATGTTTTTTTCTTTCTTTCTGAGACAGATATTAGAAAGTACATTCTAGAGTTACTAAACATCCCTTTTCAGTCATTCCTTAATCAAACCTATTCTAATATGACTAAACATGGAGACAAAATAAATAAATAAATAAATAAATGAATAAAAAAAGCAGGGAAAGAAAAAGAAAAAAGGAAATATGATGATGCATGTGAAGGTGTGGATAACGAACGCGTGCACTGACCGAGGTGTTAATGCACGGTCGTCGGCCCACTTTTCTTGTGCTTACGGTCGAGTCTCTTATTCTGATGCTCGGGAAAGTCGCCCCAATTGCTCTGAACAGTGTCTTGCACGCACCTCGAGGTCCCTTCGGATTTGCAGCAAGAGAGAGAAAAAAGTATATTTGAAAGCAAGATTCCGTTACTTTCCTGTCAGTCATCATATATATATTTTTCGTTTTGGTTTAGAAATATTAATGACTAAAGGAAAATCAAGGGATCTGCGAAGCCGCTGGAACCAAGAATGAATCTGTATAACGGTAGGAAGAAATCAAAATGACAGATAGAGCTCGGTTACGCTGAAGTACATGGGGAATTATATTAAATCTAATGATAGAAGTAGATATAGAAGGATGCGCTGGACACTTCGACACAGAAGCACACACACACAATCATAATAACAACAATAACAACAGAAGAAAGTCTACGATAATATCCCATTTCCCAATTTTCTTTCAACTGAACTTTCTACAAGGCAAATCATAAAATTGTTTCTTGTATATGCGAGAGCGTGAGGCGGATCAATTTAAGTTTAACAGTGGGAAGCACAGATTCAAGACGGATCCGTAGTGTTACCGCACGGCGTGGCCTTGCTGTCACTCGGGTGTCACAACCGTGGGTGATCGTGCCAATAACTGCGCGATTGTTTTTTTTTCATGGGAATTGTTTATTCCCGTGAATGTAATCGAGGTTGCATACATTCACACGCAGAGAACACTTGGTCATATTTCGCATTCACTGTCTGTAGCTAGAAGCGAATGTTTTATTTTCCAAAATGATTGTTCTCGGATCGCGATTTAGCTCTAGGTATTTTTTGTTTTTGTTTGTTTGTTTAGGAGGGAGGGGTGACATAGCTTTATTTTGTCAATTTTGTTTCTTTCGTTTCTACCAAAGGGGGAGGGGTATCAAAGCCATGCCTTCTCAGTGCCAAAGGTCTAACTAGTCCAAACCTGAGTACCAGCTAATCATTCATCTTACCTTCCCGGAACCATCACTCAACGACCTCTCCTTTTGTCCTTCTGCAGGGTCTCCAGGCGCTGCGTTGCCCTCACGGCCTGGCCTTCAACCTGGAGCAGCAGACCTGCGACTGGAAGGCCAACGTCAAGAACTGCGACAGGAAGGAAAAGACAAAGGTCGTGAAGCCTCTCTTCAACACCGTCGAGCCCCTCTGCCAGGTAAGCCCGTGGTGCTGGTTGCCTCCCCTGTGTGGGTCGTACAATCTTTGTGACTATAATTGCTGATATATGTTTACACATATTTGTCTAAGGTAACAATACATCGAGGATATGGTATTGGGATATCGTTCACGGTGATCCCCAAAATAGAAAAAGACAAGCAAGCCACGGAGCAACATGGATCTGCAAGAAGAGTCGACGGGCCTAAGAGGCGTGAGACCGTCTAGAAGGGAAAGTGTGTGTATTGAATAAGGCTGCATGTCTGTTTATGTGAGTGTGTGGAAGCCAGCGCGGTAGCAGACTCGCTGCAAAGCATCCCTCTTGTGCTACATTTGTGCTTATCCGAGTCGAGATAAGTCACCTGCTACTGGTACTGATTGCGGGACCTTCCCCAGTCCTGTCAAAACAGTTAGTACCAGGTGATTTATAACGATTCCCAGACAAGCCCAAAGGAGCGGCAAGAAGCGCTTGCAAGCGAAGTTCTCTGGATTACCCGTTCTATCTCATGATCCCAGGAGAGCCAACTGGCTTGCGGCGATGGCGAGTGCATTGACCGCAACTTCTTCTGCGACGGTAAACCCGACTGTAAGGACGCGTCCGACGAGAACGCCTGTGGTACGTTCACACGAGAGCGATTGGACAGGTCCGCTCCACACATGCAGCCCCTCAACACCACCACAAGCTTCATGCGTTGGATATACGACCATTACACCAAACCGCATTAGAACACCAGTCTCATAACCCCAGATCAAGCTCGATGTTTTCACGAACTTTTTTGTTTCTTTAAACGTGATTATCTTGAGTCTTGCCTGCTGACTGGCTCTTCCAAGTGTTCACTTTCAAATCGACTTCCTACTCGTGAAAACATCGATATGATTCAGTTGAGCTTTGAAAGAGACGATTTAGCAAAACGGGGACGCCGCTCGCCTTCGGCCTTTGAAGGTGTAAACCTCTAAAGACAGGCATTGCGATACGCAGTGAGGGCGTCACCCTGTGGCGTAGGGGAGTGTCGCCCTCAGTGTAGTAAAGACCAAGGTCGAAGCTGGATCCAAGGTCATCCTCCAGAAAGACTTTTTCCCTTTCCAAATCTCTGTTTTCTCCCTCTAAATTGCTCACATATCTCAATTTTTGCTCCTTGGCGTATATATGTATGCGCTACTTTCCTCAAACTCTCTATTTTGCACACTGGGGTGTCTTTCCGTTCGGATCCAGCTGCAGACCTCAACTGATCGACAGAACAACGACCGTAGTTTGGAATAGATCTGGGCTTCCCCGGAGCCAACGGCCGCAAGGGCCAAGTAGTAGTATGGGTCCACCTACACACGCTGACGAGGGTCAATGGCTTAATTACAGGAAAACCAGTTGGCGTGCGGTGACGGCACCTGCCTGGATAGGCAAGTCTTCTGTGATGGAAAAGAAGATTGTACCGATGGTTCTGACGAGACCGCATGTGGTACGTACCCATGCGGACATGCAGTGTAAAGCGTCTCATAACCAACTCCCTACCACCTCTCTACTTATTTTCTCATTGCTTAACCCCAAAACATCGGACATTCCGACACCCTACCCTGACCCCCCAAGTAACCCAACTGCTCAGCCTCTCTCTACTGAAAGACGTTCATCTCGCGGCGACGTTCTCTCCTGGCACAGTAACCCACTTTCTTACTTCGCCACGACAACATCACTATATCGGTCATTTAATTTCCCCAACTCCTATCAGGATAGCAACACACAGACAACAGTTCAACATCAAAACCAATCCCGTAGTGCACCATAGAATATACAAGAGCAGTCAATAATATGTACTTACAGATCTCAATAGATGTTGTCTTGTTTCATGCCCCCTCTGCTCAATGATTTGCAATTCAGTCATGTTAGAACACGCCCAAGCGCCTCCAGTGAGAATGCAAAACGGATGAACGTCTTGCCTTGTCCGGTTCACCACTGACTTGAAGGACCACAGTCGCCATTTGATTGGTTCCTCCCTAACCTCACCTACCCCTCGCTTACAGATGAACTGACTTACGGTTTAGCCTAACCCCAAGCTTTGTATCCTCAGCATTTCCTCCAGTCTTCGCGTGTGTGTGTGTTTGATCTTTTTTTTTTCCATGAAACTTTTCCCGCGTCATGTTTTCCCCCTCTCCCTCTTAACCTCAATACATGTCACGAGCAGCACTATCCCATGCGGTTCGGACATGGCCTCCTCGGGAGCGATCGGTTGGCAGGCTGTTGTCTTTGCTTTGTCCGTTGCAACCAGCCCCTCCCCCCCCCCCCCTTTTCAATGTGTCCCTCACACTGCCCTTTCGCTACCATGAGGGGAATCTCATCCCCCCCCACCATCACCCCACGCCACCCCCTCTCCCTACCTACTGTTTCGAGATTTCAATATTACCTTTTTATCGGTATCTCGTCTCCCCAGCTTCCCTGAATCTCCCACCTCTCCCGTATCACTATCTATCTCTTTCTTTAGAAAAGAGAGGAGAGAAAAGAAAAGAGCATTAATAACACCCACGATCATCTTACCCCCAGAATGATATGTTGGCTTGTGGAGATGGCAGGTGTATGGATAGAAATTTGTTCTGTGATGGAAAGTACGACTGTGATGATCAGTCAGACGAGACCCTTTGCGGTATGTAACAGCCCTCCGCTGCAAAGTAACGTTTGTGCATCAGTAACGGAAAAGGTGTCGAAGTGATGATGTGATGGACGCGCGCGCGCACACACACGCACACGCATACACACACACACGCACACACATATACAGCCACAACACACACACACACACACACACATCCACACACACACACACACACGCACACACACACACACACACATTCATACACACACACAAACACATACACACACGCACGTACATGCACACATATACACATACACACACACACACACACACACACACACACACACTCACACACACACATATAAAGCTGTCATCACACTTCTTCACCGGATTTCTAACTTGCGAATGTAGAATTTGCACTCGATTGAAGCCTGCAAAGAACGCACTCTAAGTCCAATTATCAAACACCATTGACTGCACGGAATCTTGTTACTTTACTTTGGTTGATCGTAAAGTAGAGTTTGTATTTTCCCTCCACCACTCACCTGACACCACCTCCTTCCTCACTCTCTTGCAATGCACGAGGTCACATTCATGAGAGAGAGAGAGAGAGAGAGAGAGAGAGAGAGAGAGAGAGAGAGAGAGAGAGAGAGAGAGAGAGAGAGAGAGAGAGAGAGAGAGTTTGTGTGTTGTTTAAAAATATCTCTCTTTGCTTGCACTTGTCCGCACGCACGTTTCATCTGCTTGTACTTGCTTCCTTTCTAAATACTTGAACAATTGCGCTAATCTGCTAATACACACCTTCATCAACCCACATACTGAATACTCTTCTATATTTATAAATTATATTCCCCTTCTGTAATACCAGAATAGTATATTTTGATTAACATTTTGTATATATTAAATGTACATATATATAGACAAGTAATGATATAAAGCAATGAAATAAAGATTCAAACATGAAAATGAAATGATTCTAACGTTTATACGCTGTGTCCTTCAGACGTGAAGAATGACCCCAACAGCGCCCCCATCTGCAACACCGAGGACTGCCGTCTCCCTGACTGCTACTGCTACAATGATCCTAGCGAGGTAACTAAACTGTCGGTTTATGAAAGTAAGAAACTTATTTGGCGCAAATGATTAGTTATGTCCCAGGGATACGTTTACAGTTTGACTGGGTCGTTTACTCATTGTTAATCGTCTTTCGTCTTCTCTCCCCCCCCCTCCGAAATACAGATGCCTCATAACATGAAGCCAATCGACGTGCCTCAGATGGTCACAATCACCTTCGACGATGCCATCAACATCAACAACATGGATCTGTACGAGCTCATCTTCAAGGACCGATTCAACCCCAACGGCTGCTCCATCAAATCCACTTTCTTCGTGTCCCACAAATACAACAACTACACCGCCACTCAGGAGATGCACCGTCTTGGTCACGAGATCGCTGTTCACTCCATCACGTGAGTTGCGGGCAGTAGCTTTGTAGATGTTATGTGTTTGAGTGAGTGTGTGATGTGTCCGTGATGAGCGCGGTTAGTTCCTCTTTCATTGATTAATGTGATTATGTTTCTATTCCAGCCACGCAAACAACGAGACTTTCTGGTCCCACGCAAGCGAAGACGAGTACGAACGCGAAATGGGTGGTGCTCGTGTCATCATCGAACGATTCGCCAACATCACCGACCAGTCCATCATCGGAATGCGTAATCCCTTCCTCCGTGTGGGCGGAAACAGCCAGTTCAAGATGATGGAGAAGAACACCTTCCTGTACGACTCCACCATCACCGCCCCCC
>BOPN01005763.1:0-2500 GCA_017312705.2 Penaeus japonicus | reverse complement strand
GGAGGGAGGAGGGAGGGGGGAGGGGGCAGGGATTCGGGTTTAGGAAATTGTGATTGGGGAATTATAATGGGTGTTGTAAGTCTGAGGAAGATTTAGTGTGGATACGTCAGTTGTTACGCATCACTCGTTTGTAGACTTTTTTTTTACCTTTTGTTGAACCACTATGGGATGTGTAATGATCCAAGGATTGATCAACGAAGGGAAAATGGGTGAGTGTTGTTAAGCCACAGGGACCGAAATGCAAAAAAAATAATAAATAAATAAAATAATAATAATAAAAAAATAAATAAAATGAAAATAAAAATAATAAATCCCACTTCTTCTTCGATTTCTATATGATACTAATGATAATTTTCAAGAAATTATTTGCAAAGAAACCTCAGTTAGTACGTCCATTGTACAGTATATTCTAACGAGGTTGGTGACTTACCGTGCATCCATGATATAGTTTCCTCCACAGTACTCGAAAGGCATGCAGAAACAAGGTCTGCCTCTCCTGACTTGAAATCTGACCTTCCCCATGACCTTACAAAGTAGGTTGGAAAGGTCAGCATATAGTTCAGACAATCATTTCAATCGCCTTTCTAAATATGGCTCCTCACCAGCGGTGGCAGCGGATTTCTACCAATACTATGAACTCTCGTAAGAAAAAAAGTGGTGGCATAAAGTGGTCTTTACATGGCGAGAGAAACTTTAGTCTACCACCTTGGTTACGTTTCCTTAGGCGCGCCCATTTTTTCTTCGGTTAATCGAGGTGAGCGCTGGACGTCATCTGTAGCATTGTCATTGTCTTCATTATTGTTATCAATATTATCATCATCATTATCATTATTGTTATTATCAATATCATCCTTATTATCATTATCATTCTAATTGTTGATATTGTTGTCATCATAATCATCGTTAGGATAAGGATAATGATGAGGATAATTGATATTATTTTTTATCTCTATCATTTCTATTATTTTATAAATGGTGATCATCACGCTAATAATTACCATCACTATCAGTATTACAATAGTTTTATTAGTTTTATCTTTACCCATACCATTATCAATAGCACAAACACCATTTCTGTCTCCATGGTTATATTATCAATGAATATTTTGTACAATGTATATTTTTCAACCTCTATATAACATAATGATAAAAGAAAAAGATAAACTCATTTCCGATGAAAGGGAATTAAAAACAAACAAAAACAAAAGCCAAAGAGCGAGAAATAATAGAAAAGGAAGAAGAAAGATAACCTAAATAAAACACCAAACAGATAGACAACAAATCCAGACACCTCCCCTGAAATAAACAAAGAAACAAACACCAAAACAACAAAAACACAAAGAAAATGAAAGACGCAAAAACAACAGATTCAAAGACAGGAAAAAACAACAACAGCAATAGCAAAAATAAATCCAAAGACTCCCTTCCTTTAAGAAGAAGAAGAAGAAAAAGAAAAAGAAAAAAAAAACACGACAAAAATAAGATCCCAAAGAAAGAGAAAAAGAAAGAAAGAAAGAAAGAAAAGGCCTGAGTCAACCAAGACGAGAACCAACCAAGGAACAACACAAACAAGTAACAGGGCGCTTACCTCATCCGCTGCCCCATTGAATGGTAACGGGACGACGTCGGTTACGAATCAAAACAAGGCGGGCTGGTAGTGAAAGTGCTTCTGCCGGGCCTGGTCGGGGGGGCGGGGGGGAGGGGGGGGGCGGTGGGAGGGGTAATGGGAGGGAGAGAGAGGGGGAATGGGGAGGGGGGAGAGGGGGAATGGGGAGGGAGAGAGAGGGGGAATGGGGACGGGGGGGATGGGGAGGGGGGAGAGGGGGAATGGGGACGGGTTAAGAGAGGGGGGATGGTGAGGGAGAGAGAGGGGAAATGGGGAGGGAGAGAGAGGGGGAATGGGGAGGGAGAGAGAGGGGGAATGGGGAGAGAGGGGAATGGGAAGGGGTTGAGAAGGGGAGTAGGGAGGGAGAGAGAGGGGCATTGAGGAGGGAGAGAGAGGGGGAATGGGGGAAGGAGAGAGAGGAGAAAGGGGGAGAGGGGTGGGATAAATGAGAGAGAGGAGAGTAAGAGGGGGAGGGGAGCATGAGGGGGGAGGAGAGAGAGAAGGTGGTTTAAGAGGTGGGTAGGAGGTAGGGGGAGAGGATGAGGAGGGGTTGAGAGGGAGGAGGAGGAGGGAGAGGGGTCAAGGAGGAGTCGGAGGAATTGGAGTTTGTGCGTCTGCCTGTTTCTGTTAGTTGGGTTCTTTTAAGCTTTAAGCCTCTGTTCAGTTATATTTCCAGTTATTTCTCTAACTATCCACCCCCCCTCTCTCTCTCTGTATACATATACATACATACATACATACATATACATCAATATATATATATATATATATATATATATATATATATATATATATATATATATATATACATACATACATACATGTATATACATATATTTTTCTTTTTTTTACTCAAAATATTGCTTGTTCACATCTTTCATAACCGGAGACTGA
>BOPN01005762.1:64385-66885 GCA_017312705.2 Penaeus japonicus | reverse complement strand
CTAATGTTTTAACAATTTTCCAAGTTTTATTAGAGTTGTTTTTATGTTCTGCGAATTTATTTCTGAAATAATTAGTCTTTGCCAGTTGAATTAATGACTTAACATTTTTCTTTTTTGCTTTATAAATTGCCTGAAGGGCGGGCTCCAGTCTGTTTCTTTTGAGCGCTTGTTGGGAATTATTTCTTTCGGCAATAGCTCTCTTGATGTCGTCATTTATCCATGGAGCAGGGGGACGTCTGACGATTCTTGTCACATAGGGAGCAGAGGCATCTATGCTGCTTTTTATCACTTCCGTAAGGATGGTTACCTGGGTATCTACATTGTCTCTTGATAAAATATCTAATAGAGATGATTCTTTAGATATGATTAGCTCGCATAATGACTGAGGGTCATAGTGATTGAAGTCACGAAAAGTTTTTGTAACCGGTGGTCGCTTTGGTTTCTTTATATTCAACGTCATCGTAATAAGTTCATGATCAGCAACATGACATGGAATGACGTCTGTATGGAGTATGGTATCTAATCTATTCGTTATTATTACATCTAATAAAGACGAGTTGTTTTCTGTGATCCTTGTAGGTTTATTGATCAATTGTTCTAGTTTATTTTTCTTGATTAACTTTGCTAACTTAGCATTTGGTTTACTTAAATCATCATTTAAGACACCTAAGCTAAAAAGTGATTTTTTTTTTTAAGGACATTTCTCTAAAAACCTTTTCAAGATATTCAATAGATTCAGATTTTGCATGGGGATGCCTATAGACGGCGCCAATAATGAAGGAAGGAAGCATGTTGCTTTGTACGGTAACCCAGACATCTTCTACGGCAGTATTATTAACTGTTGTAGTTGATATCCTATTTGACTTAAGGGTATCCCTTACAAATATGCATACTCCTCGCCCTGCATCACATCGATAAACTTGATAATTTGGAATGTTGATAAAGTTACTTATCATTTCCTGGTGGAGCCATGTTTCACTAACACAGAGTATGTCTACATTTCTTTCCTTTACTAACAATACAATTTCTTCAAGGTGACCGAGGAGAGATTGTGCATTGATATGTTCCATTTTTAAGATGTTCTGTGACCTAATCACTGGCCGTGCTGACGGTTTTGCTCGGTCAAACATTCTGCTCGGTTTTGTACTAAGAAAACCTTTACGTTATCAGGGAACACATCGGATTCTATATAAAGTTCTGAATTTATCTCTTTGCCTCTTATAGTAACAGTGAAGCTTGAATAATATTCATGTGTCATCTTAGTTTTGAAGGCTTTAACATTTGATATGCTGTCAAAATTACTAACGAGGAAGTCTTCAATATCTTCTTCGTTTGTGTCCGGATGACAGCTAGTGATATATAAATATACTACCTTGGGACGGTCGGCACCTTGTAGGGGTTTTGCTGTATTGCGTTCCTCCCTTGTTTTTCTTTTTTGTTTTCTCGAGGTAACGGTGACGAAACCTTCCTCGTCTTGCTGATGGGTTTGATGTGTCTCCGCTCGTTCTACGTAGTTATTGATGACGAGCGGTGGTGCTTGTGTAGTAGGAGAGGTGTTAGAGGGGGCAGGGACTCCAGGCACGTGGTGATGTGTTGCCTCTTCCCATTTGCGGTTGGGTGGAAGAGGTTTTTGATTATTCTTCCTTTTACTATTTCTAACGTAGCTTCTTCTTGGTGTTACTTGTGTAGAAGCTTCGCTCCTCACACTAGTTGTTGATGTCTCGGCGTTCCTCGGCAAACGCTTGCGTGGCGCCGGGCGGGGGGCGGCTGACGTCTCAGCAAGGTCGCGAGTCTGCTTGCTCGGTGTGGGTACGGATGGAGGGGACGGGGTGTCAGGGGAGGGTGGAGGTGGTGAGGGAGAACTAGGAGAGGCATTGGTTGTGGATACTGCCATGGAAGGTGGGGGAGGAGGGGATGGAGTGTCAGGAGAGGGTGGTGGTGGTGAGGGAGAGCTAGAAGATGCATTGGTTATGGATACTGCCAAGGAAGGTGTAGGGGAGGAGTAGTTTGTGCGTGCTTATCTTGTGGCGTGAGGTAGAGGGACATTCTGCAGTAGGGGGAGGTGATGTAAATGGGAAAGGTTCGTATGTGGACTGGTCATGGGTGGGGGTTGGGAGATCGGATGTTGAGTGGTGGGGGGGGGTTGAGGTTGTTGTGACGGATGCCTCCTCTCCGCATTCCTGCGTCTGGGGAGGCACACCTTGCTTAATCACACTGTTCAGTGCAGATTGTTGTTCGGAGAACATTCCGATCAGCAAGTCTATTTTATATTCAATAAGATTTTGACTGCTGAAGTAGGGTTCAGGTTGGGTTTGTGTGTCTTGGTGTTTCTTATGAAGGAATAATTTCACAAATAGCGTAGAAATACCTGTTTTCTTTGGTGGGGACCAATCAGTGACGGGAGTGTCCGTCGTTGTTGTAACAAAAACTATATTATTGTTATTCAAACACTGGTCGATCATGGTATGCACTATGAAATTCGTCATCCGTTTAATGTCTC
>BOPN01005762.1:34385-36885 GCA_017312705.2 Penaeus japonicus | reverse complement strand
ATTACAAGTGAATTGCCATTTGTTATTATACCGGGGTGCTTTGATCTCTGTACCTCAAGGAACAGCCAAGGAGCTTGTCGGAAGAAATGCCAGTCTTCTGAGGAACTGTTTTCTGTTCTCCATTTTCTTTCTCTTTTCTCTTTATTCTTTGCTTTTTTCTTGTTTGTTGGTTGGTTCTTTTGTTTTATTTGTCTGTGGATATATATATATATATATATATATATATATATATATATATATATATATATATAGATTTTTTTTTTTTTTTTTTTTTGGTATTTCGATGTGCTGATATACATGCACGTACGCACATATATACACAAACACACACAGACACACATAAAACACACACACACTCACACACACACACATAGCACACATATAACACACACACACACACACATAGCACACATAACACACCCACACATATAACACACACACACACATACACACATGAAACACACACACACGCACACACACACACGCACACACACACACACACATACACACACACACACACACACACACACACACACACACATAAACATACTGACTGAGAGAAGGCTAAATAAATCAAATACATTCTCGATACATATAACACACATTGCCATAAATATATACATATATACATTCATACATACAATCATACATGCATTTGCATCGAAATCCTTAAAACAGTAATTTGTGAAGGTCTGAACCACGAAACCTAATTAAAATGTTTAATTCCAACCAGCGCGGTAAATTGCAAATACTTTTCATTTAATATCATGCAATTTGTTCATGAAATGCACATAATTCCAATCACGTTCTGATATCAATAAACAGAAAGAATTGAATGTATATACATTTCACATCATATCCTATCAGTCATTTAACATGAGTGCCTGCATTTGCTGATGCTTATATCAATGTTTAAGTCTAATCAAAACATTAACCTTTGGATTATCTGAATTAAATTAAAATATGTATCAGTAGATCTTTCAATATACTAACTGCCGTGCATGTGGTGCCCCCAATTAATATGCATTTATTTCCCCAATTAACATGTGAGCAAAAATAAGTTAGATTAATTACAAGTTTAGTGGTAGGTTCAGTGAACACGTACACTGCATCGTGATTGTGCTGCTAACTGTTAACTTTTTACCGTAATTATGATATGATATTTGTTGTTATAACAATGTAAGTCAAAATGTGTACTACTGGTAAGGCTACCGATGATGTTTATATTTATTCGTTTTGCTGTTATTTATCTGATGTTACATATCATCATCATATCAATAATGACAATGGTGATAGTCAGGACAACAAGAGCAATGATAGCAATGATGATGATGATTGTGATGATGATGATAATCGATATCTCTGTTATTGTGCTTTCCTCTCTCATAATCATATTCTCTCTCTCTCTCTCTCTCTCTCTCTCTCTCTCTCTCTCTCTCTCTCTCTCTCTCTCTCTCTCTCTCTCTCTCGCTTCTCTCTCTCTCTCTCCTCCCTTCCCTCTCTCCCCCTCTCTCTCCCCTTCTCCCTCCCTCCTCCCTTCCTCCCTCGCTCCCTCGCTAAATAACTCTTGATTACATTTTTTATGAAAACAAATCGTGTTAGCATCGTTAATGATATCATAATTAACGGCTATCATCAGTGTCAACACTTGCAATATGATAACAATAATGATCAATATTGCCATCATGGATGCAAAAAAAAAAAAAAAAAAAACATACATATCATTAGCCTTATGTACATTTCATGAATGTTGATATACTGTTTACCTATGCTGCTCTCATGACAACAAGAACGATGGGGAAAGCGAGATAGAGATGGATAGATAGAGAGATAGACTGATAGATAGAGAGAGAGAGAGTGGTTGAGAGATAGGGAGAGGGAGATAGATAAATAGAGAGTGATTGAGAGAGAGATAGGGAGAGGGAGATAGATAAATAGAGAGTGATTGAGAGAGAGATAGGGAGAGGGAGATAGATAGATAGAGAGAGCGAGAGAGTTTATCAACCTATGAATGTTGAAAAAATGTTTATCTTTATTGTTATCATGACAACAAAAAAAAGTAGATGGAGAAAGTAAAAGAGAGAGAATGAGAGAGAGAGAGAGAGAGAGAGAGAGAGAGAGAGTGGGGCACAGAGAGACGGAGAGTAAATGACTAAGAGAGATTGAGACATAGATAGAGTGGGGAAGGGGGAAGGCAGAGAGACAGAGTGAGATTAACAGACTGATTGAGTAAGAGAGAGATAGAGATAAATGAGAGATAAATAATTCCCTTGCATTATAGCTATACTAGTAGAATAGTTTTAATAACATAGGCTTTAACAATTTTTATAAAAGCTGTATGTATAGATTTTATATAGGATTTTATCTACGTTTTTATTTTATTTTATCAAAAACGTCGATATTGATATGTATATATAAAAAAGAGAAAAAAATACATATTTATGCACATACACACACACACACACACACATATATATGTATGTATATATATGTATATATA
>BOPN01005762.1:12500-15000 GCA_017312705.2 Penaeus japonicus | reverse complement strand
TTATTTTTTTGTGTGTTTTATTGAGTTTAGAGACTTATATGTGCCATATGACAGGCTCTATCAGTGCTGCAGTTGACTAAAATTGTAGTATATTATCCATATTAGCTCATTATTTTCTTTATACTCAATGTGATAGAAGAATTGCTGTTTTATGGGAGGACAAAAGGCAACTTTATTTTTTCGTATTTTTGTGCTGTCATGAACGAATACGAAACATATAACCACCTACAATAAATATAACAAGAAGAGGTAGGGAAGAGGAATGAAATCTGTGCTTGTGACTGTGAGTGCCACAGTGAAAGGCATCCATATTGGCACAGGAGTACATTTTAGACACTGGGTATGGATTGAGTCACCTTCCTCTTCTCGTTCTGCCTGCACATCCTTCATCGGCGGTAGTTTTGAGCAAGGGTTCATCAACTTAGTGTGTGCCATCGCTCTATAGAGACAGTGCATGCTAGAGACCGTGGATGGGTGCCATTCAAGGCTCTCTCACCTGCTGGTGCTAGGAAAAAGTGGTGCCATCTAGGTTTTGGACGTTAAGCTTGCACGATATTACGGTAATTATAGTAATTATGACTGCAGTAGCCATCATCACTCATTCCTTTTTCATAGCAAAATAAAATAGCACAGTGATCCAAAATCCCCGAACGTCGTGTACGTCATGACGCCCGTCGTCAGGCCAAAGCTCCTACGTCACGTATGTCATGACACCCGTACGCAATGGGTTAATGGCCAAGAGAAAATATATCTTGTGTTATTTTGTGCTCCTGTGAACAGTTGGTTGCGAGTCGTGTTAGGGAGACAGAGAGAGGGAGAGAGACAGAGAGAGACAGAGAGAGAGAGCGAGAGAGAGAGAGAGAGAGAGAGAGAGAGAGAGAGAGAGAGAGAGAGAGAGAGAGAGAGAGAGAGAGAGAGAGAGAGAGAGAGAGAGAGAGAGAGAGAGAGAACGAGAGAGAGAGAGAGAAAGAGAGAGAGAGAGAACGAGAGAGATATAGAGACAAGTAGAGAGAGAAAGAGTAAGAGAGACAGACAGAGAGAGAGAGGGAGTGAGAGAGATACAGACAGACAGAGAAAGAGAGAGAAAGAGACAGACAGACTGACAGTTATATAGCCATTGATACAGATGTTGTGCATATATAGATCAATCAATCGATAGACAGATACATGGTAGACGAACAGATAGATAAACATATATATATATATATATATATATATATATATATATATATATATATATATATATATATATATATATATATATATATACACCCTGCCCATCATTGCTCGTTGATATGGAACGTCAGAACTGCTGAAAGACCAACTTGCTTTCCAAATCAAAATCAGATGAGGCAACATTGCGAGTCATGCATATCATGCAAACCATCTAAAACTTCAGCTATGTAATTTCAGTGCAATCAGACCCGCTAAGGCATGTTGATGTGACGCTTCAAATGCTCGTTCATTGCATGCCAGTTCATTTATTCTTGCAACTGCTGTGTTCAGTCATTTAAGTTTGCTGCCAGTCATTTATGTGTTGTATTGTATACTGACTGGCTGGCTGACTGACTGACTGTCTGTCTGCATATGTGTGTGTGCGTGCATGTGTATGGAGAGAGAGAGATGGTTAGAGAGAATAGGGGGGAGAGAGAGAGAGGGATAAAGAGAGAGAAAAAAAAGAGGAGAAAGAGAGAGAGAAAGAGCTAGAAAAAGAAAGGAGAGACAAGAGTTGAGAGAGTGAAAGTGAGAGAGAGAGAGAGAGAGAGAGACAGAGAGAAAGAGATAGAAAAGAAAGGAGAGACAAGAGTTGAGAGAGTGAAAGTGAGAGAGAGAGAGAGAGAGAGACAGAGAGAAAGAGATAGAAAAGAAAGGAGAGACAAGAGTTGAGAGAGTGAAAGTGAGAGAGAGAGAGAGAGAGAGAGAGAGAGACAGAGAGAAAGAGATAGAAAAGAAAGGAGAGACAAGAGTTGAGAGAGTGAAAGTGAGAGAGAGAGAGAGAGAGAGAGAGAGAGAGACAGAGAGAAAGAGATAGAAAAGAAAGGAGAGACAAGAGTTGAGAGAGAGAGAGAGAGAGAGAGAGAGAGAGAGAGAGAGAGAGAGAGAGAGAGAGAGATAGAAAAGAAAGGAGAGACAAGAGTTGAGAGAGTGAAAGTGAGAGAGAGAGAGAGAGAGAGAGAGAGAGAGAGAGAGAGAGAGAAAAGAAAGGAGAGACAAGAGTTGAGAGAGAGAGAGAGAGAGAGAGAGAGAGAGAGAGAGAGAGAGAGAGAGAGAGAGAGACAGAGAGAAAGAGATAGAAAAGAAAGGAGAGACAAGAGTTGAGAAAGAGAAAGTGAGAGAGAGACAGAGAGAAAGAGATAGAAAAGAAAGGAGAGACAAGAGTTGAGAGAGAGAAAGTGAGAGAGAGAGAGAGAGAAAGAGATAGAAAAGAAAGGAGAGACAAGAGTTGAGAGAGAGAAAGTGAGAGAGAGAGAGAGAGAGAGAGAGAGAGAGAGAGAGAGAG
>BOPN01005761.1:72215-74715 GCA_017312705.2 Penaeus japonicus | reverse complement strand
GAGAGAGAGAGAGAGAGAGAGAGAGAGAGAGAGAGAGAGAGAGAGAGAGAGAGAGAGAGAGAGAGAGAGGGAGAGAGAGGGAGAGAGAGAAAAGAAGGGAAGGGAGTAGAGAGAGAAAGAGAGAGAGAGAGAGAGAGAGAGAGAGAGAGAGAGAGAGAGAGAGAGAGAGAGAGAGAGAGAGAGAGAGAGAGAGAGAGAGAGAGAGAGAGAGAGAGAGAGTGAGAGAGAGGGAGAGAGAGAGAAAAAGGGAAAGAGAGAGAGAGAAAGAGAGAGAGAGGGTGGGGGAGATGGGGAAGAAGGGTGGGTTTAAGGGAGCGAGAGAGAGAGAGAGAGAGAGAGAGAGAGAGAGAGAGAGAGAGAGATAGAGAGAGAGAGAGAGAGGGAGAGGGAGAAGAAAGGAAGGAGTAGAGAGAGAAAGAGAGAAAGAAAGAGAGAGAGAGTGAAAGAGAGAGAGAGAAAAAAAGGAAGGAAGGAATAAAGAGAGAAAGAAGGAAGGAGTAGAGAGAGAGAGAGAGAGAGAGAAAGATAAGGAAGGAAGGAGGAGAGAGAAAGAGAGAGAGAGAGGGGGGGAGGGGGAGGGGGGAAAAACAATTAACAAAGCAGAGCTAACAACCTTAATAGGGTAATCAAGTGTGTAAGAACCACACGATTCGTGACGTCACGAATTGGTGGATGACGTCACCGTTAAAACACATCCATTCCCATTCCAACCGTAATCTGTAAGAAGCGATAAGCGTGACACCTGATCGACCAGGAGAAATTGATCCGAAGGAGGTCTGATCTCCCCCCCCTTCCCCCCCTCCCCCCCTCCCCCCGATTTCCGGTCTGAGCCTAACTGACATTTTTGTCTTGGTTGTCGAAGGCTCGATTTTCAAACGGAATTTTCTCTCTCTGCATCTCTTCATTTGTATCATTATTATCATGATCATTATCATCATCGTTATTATTATTATCATCATTATCATTATCATTATTATCATTATTATCATCATCATTATTGATATCATCATTGTTATTTTATGATTGCTATTATCATTATTATCATTATTATTTTTTTTATTATTATTATCATTATTATTATTATCATTATTAACATCATCATTGTTATTTTATAATTACTATCATCATTATTATCATTATCATTGTGCTCATAATTATTATTACCATTTTTATTATTATTAGTATTATTATCATTATTATTTTCATTGTTAATACTTTCATCATTATCATCAATGGTATCTTATCATCAGTATCAATATCGTGTGTGTGTGTGTGTGTGTGTGTGTGTGTGTGTGTGTGTAGGTGTGTAGGTGTGACAGAGGCAGCTACTATTACCGTTTAGTGTGTTGGAATGCGGGCGTAATTAGTTTTAATTCGGCTATTTAGCTTTTTTTATATTTTTGATATCGTCCATATTTCAATTATTTGTCTGTCTCTTTATTTGTCTTTCGTCGGCTGTCTAGCTACTTCGCTATTCATCTATTTTTTTCTTTTCTTTTCTTTTTTTTATCTCCTTTTGTCCATGGACTTTCGGATTTGTAAATTCAGTAATCAGTCAATCAGTTTGTCAACCTATCTTATCTTATCTATCCATTTATCTTTCTATCCAGCTACATATCTATTTATCGATCAATCTATTCACCTTACGCATGATCTCAATTCTATAACTAAGCAACAAGGACAAACTAAAAACAAACAAAGAACAACACAGCAATAATTCCAAGAAAATAACAACAGCAACAACAACAACAATATCTAAACAACAAGGACAAACGAAAAACAAACAAAAAACAACACATCAATAATTCCAAGAAAACAACAACAACAACAATATCTAAACAACAAGGACAAACGAAAAACAAACAAAAAACAACAACACATCAACAATTCCAAGAAAACAACAACAATATCTAAACAACAAGGACAAACGAAAAACAAACAAAAAACAACAACAAAATAACAACAACATTAGGTAAGAGGTTAACCTTAACTTTGATAGATTGTTATATGAATATAAGCTGATGGTTTTTATTTTTTGTTATTGATTTAAATATTAGTTGTTGTTGTTTTTATTTTTTCACTGCCGTCTTTCAGTAACTATAATGATATATATATTTTCTGTTATCTTTTTCATATCACTGTTATTGTTATTATTGTTATTTCTCTTGGTGATATCAATATTGTTTATGTTGTAGTCGTTCTTCTTCTTCTTATTATTATTATTACTATTATTATTATTAGTATTAGTATTAGTATTATTATCATTATTATCATCATTTTTATAATTATTATTATTATTGTTATCATCACTATTATCATTATCATCATCATTACCATTATCATCATCATTATTATCATCATCATTATCATCACTATTATTATTTCCATCATTGTTATCATCGTTAGTATCATCATTATCCTTTTTATCATCCTTATCACTATCATCAATATTATCATTAAAACTAGTATTGTTACTAGCCTTATTACAATCACCATCACT
>BOPN01005761.1:59715-64715 GCA_017312705.2 Penaeus japonicus | reverse complement strand
GAGAGAGAGAGAGGAGAGAGAGAGAGAGAGAGAGAGAGAGAGAGAGAGAGAGAGAGAGAGAGAGAGAGAGAGAGAGAGAGAGAGAGAGAGAGATTGAGAGGGAGAGAGAGAAAGAGAGAGAGAGAGGAAGAGAGAGAGACAGAGACAGAGAGAGAGATGAGAATAAAAGAAAGAGAGGCAGAAAGATAGACAGAGAGACAGAGAAAGAATAAACGAGAAAACAAGAAAGAAACCAAGAAAAAGAACAAAAAAAAACAAAAAAACTAACAGACAAAAAAATCCAAATTCATCACCCCCGCCACCTCCCCCTCCCCCCCCCTCGATGAGAAACGCTGATGCCAAGAGGTTAAAGATTAGATTTTTTCCCCCGGCTTCATCATCTGACGAACCAGACAGTTATTGTAGTGGAGGAAAAAACGGCTCATTGACTTGTTAGGTTTCGTAGGCCTATGGAAAAGGAGTGGCGGAGGCGGCGAGGAAGGTTGGTAATGTCTAATAAAAGTTTGAAGGAAATTTTCATGATGTGCAAGATTCGTTTGATGTTATTCATTTTCATTTTCTTATATATTTTTTTCTTTTTCGCTGGAGCGTGTGTGTGTTTTTTTCTTTTTCTTTCTTTTTTTTTGGTGTGCGTGGGGAGGAGGGGGAGGGGCGGGGAGGGGCGGGGGAGCATTGGAGGCCTAATTCGTCCGCGGAAGTGCGTCGTTGGAAAAGGAGTAACAGGAATATATATATATAAATATATACATTTCTACAAAGTAATTATGAACATTCATTACGGAAAATATATCTAACTATAGATACCCCCCCTCTCCTTAAAAAAAAAAAAAAAAAAAAAAAAAAAAATGACTACATAACCCACGTGTTTGAAACAGGGTGCCGCCACGCTGTCTGGCGAGGTTGGCAGCCCTGTTCCAGACACCCTCCCAGACAGTCCTCCAAGACACGTATAGGCTGGCGTGGCACCGTGGGGATCTTTTCCTGTGATCTCATTTCAGTCTTTTTATATTGCTTTTGTTTCGTTTTTGTCATTTCTGTTGTTGCTGTTTTTGTTGTTGTTTTTTTGTTATAGTTTGTGCGTACTGTGTCCCCTCCCCCCCTACCAGACCCCATGATTCTTTTGGCGATCGTGCAATCTGTCTGTCTGTCTGTCTCATCGTTTGTCTGAGCGTCTGTTTGTCTGTCTGAACGTTTAACTCTCTCT
This sequence comes from Penaeus japonicus, assembly GCA_017312705.2. Classification (NCBI taxonomy): domain Eukaryota; kingdom Metazoa; phylum Arthropoda; class Malacostraca; order Decapoda; family Penaeidae; genus Penaeus; species Penaeus japonicus. The sequence goes on along the minus strand of BOPN01005761.1, from coordinate 63,511 downwards.
CTTTCTCTCTCTCTCACTCTCTCTCTCTCTCTCTCTCTCTCTCTCTCTCTCTCTCTCTCTCTCTCTCTCTCTCTCTCTCTCTCTCTCTCTCTCTCTATATATATATATATATATATATATATATATATATATATATATATATATATATTTATAAACTGGAATCAGAGGACACAAGACCGGAATGACTGGAAAAGTTTGAGAGAGGCCTACGTCCTGCAGTGGAATGATACAGGCTGATGATGATGATGATGATATATATATATATCGCTCGCTCTCTTCACACGATCCAAGATTAATTTATTTGTCATCCCTAAAGTATAGGAAGGGTATATGCAAATCAAAATAATTGAAATCATGATAATGAGTATTATGACTATAGTGATGATACTGATAATGACACTAACAATATTATTAATGATATTGATAATAATAATGGTAATGATAATAGTAACAATAGCAGTAATAATGCTAATGATAATCGTGATGATAATAATGATAATGAAAATAATAAATAATAATAATAATAATAACGCTAATAATACTAACAATAATGATATTAATGATAATAACAAAATGACAATAATAATAATTACACCAACAATGATGATAATAATAAAGATAATTCATCGCGAGAAATTCCTCCCTCGCGTCGAAATTCCTTTCTAAAAAAAATGCCTCGCTGTCAACTCTGGGAAATTCCTTCAACGCGTCTGTGCAACATACTAATAAATTCATTATAAGCTTGGTTGCATTAGGGTTGGCGACAGAAAACGGGGGGCGAAGGAGGGAGTGGGGGGTAGGGGGAGGAAGGGGTTCGTCGTCTCAGGGGATGATGGAGATGAGGGGGGGTAGGGGAAGGGGAGGGGTGGGGGAGGTATTGTCATAGGGGGTGATGGAGATGGGGGGGGGGGGAGGGAGAGGGAGGAAAGGAGAGAGAATGGGAGGAGGGGGAGGGGAGGAGAGAGAATGGGGGGAGGGGGAGGGGAGGAGAGAGAGTGGGGGGGAGGTGTCGCCACAGGGGTGAAAGGGGAATGTTGAGCAGGAGGAATGAAGGAGGAGAGAGAGAGAGAGAGAGAGAGAGAGAGAGAGAGAGAGAGAGAGAGAGAGAGAGAGAGAGAGAGAGAGAGAGAGAGAGAGAGAGAGAGAGAGAGAGAGAGAGCAATATTGACGGATATTAGATAGAAATAGGGTAAAAGAGAGAAAGAGAGGAGAGAAAGAGAGAGATTGAGATCCATATTGACGGAAATTAGATAAAAATAGGGAAAAAGAGAGACAGAGAGGAGAGAAAGAGAGAAGAGAAGGAGAGGGAGAGGGAGAGAGAGAGAGAGAGAGAGAGAGAGAGAGAGAGAGAGAGAGAGAGAGAGAGAGAGAGAGAGAGAGAGAGAGGAAGCAGAAATATTATTTGAAATTAGATAGAAATAGGAAAAGAGATGAGAGGAGAAAGAGAGAGAGAGAGAGAGAGAGAGATCCATATTGACGAGTAGATAAAAATAGGGAAAAAGAGAACAGAAGAGAGAGAGAGAGAGAGAGAGAGAGAGAGAGAGAGAGAGAGGAGTGATGTCCTAGTGGAGGGAAAGGGGAGGAGGGGAGGGAGGTAGGGAGGGAGTGACGTCCCAGAAATGACAGTTGAGGTGGATGAGGTGGGGGTTGGGGGGCTTGGGGGGTTGGGGGGGGGAGGAAAAGGGAACTACGACCCCTTTTAATTTATTCAAAGCCTTTAGATGTTTCGTATAATAGTTAGCTGGAAGATTGGAAATTTTTCTTTTTATGGAATTCAAAGAGATTTGATTTTTTAAAAATATCTCGCTCTTCTCTGTCTTTCATATGTGACTTCTTTTTTTTTTTTTTTTGAATGAACAAAAAGAAGTTTCATTATTACAACTGCTATCATTGCCTTTGTTTCCGCTGCTGATGTTGCAGTATCATCATCAAGATCAACATTATCAACATCATCATCAATCATCATCATATTCATCGTTCATCATCATCATCATCATCATCAAGATCAGTATTATCAACATTATCAACATCATCATCAATCATCATCATATTCATCGTTCATCATCCTCTCAATATCATCATCATCATTAGATCAATCATTATCAGCCAACATCATCATATTCATCGTTCATCATCATCATCATCATCATCATCATCAAGATCAGTATTATCAACATCGTATCTAATAATGTCAATCACTATCATCTTCATCATCATTATCATCATCATTGTATTCAACATTCATCATCATACTCATTATTGATCATCTTCACCATCACCATCATCATATTCATCCTTCACATCATATTCATCATACTAACACTTGCTAATACCATCAATAATGACGGACTTCAAACTTCACAATGATGTCAATAATGATAATGCAATTTGAAGTTTGAACTATTTAAGTTGACGGGATTGAAGGGGGTGGGGGAGGGGAGGGAAGGAGGGAGGAGATGAGGGGGCGGAGTAATGGGCAATTTGCATATCTTATAATATTAATCATTAGAATATAAGACTATTGTCAGTCTGGCTTGATCGATCATTTGTGGTAAATACTTTTATATATTTTTCGTTTTCTTATTCTTTTATTTGTCATTATGTTTACTCTTTCTATCTATCGTTCTTTATTTTCACTGTTTTTTAAATTTCATGCTTTTTCTCTTTCTCTTTTTCTCTCTTTCTCTCTCTCTCTCTCTCTCTCTCTCTCTCTCTCTCTCTCTCTCTCTCTCTCTCTCTCTCTCTCTCTCTCTCTCTCTCTCTCTCTCTCTCTCTCTCTCTCTCTTTTCTCTATCTCTTTCTATCTCTTACTCATAGTTTCTATAAATTCATCTGTATGTGTTGTAATGCATGTATGGATCTAAGTATTCCACCACCCCCTACAGTCTCCCCTCCCCCCCTCCCCCCCACCTTCCTGATTTAAAATCCCAAAAGTCATTAAAAGTCAGCCTCCGTCTAATTGGCCCCGATTCGGCCCTCGATCAGCCGCGAATGAACTTGATTATTGTTCATCTCGGCTTTGATCCTCGAAGGCGTCTCCAACACCGTCTCTGTCTTTGTCTCCGTTTCCTTCCGGTGGAACTTGTGAGACGCTATCAGGGGGAGGGGAGGGTGGGGGAGGTGGGGAAGGTGAATTATGGGGAGGAGGAGAGTGGGAGGTGGGAAGGTGGGGAGGAGGGAGAGTGGGGGAGGTGGGAAGGTGGGGAGGGAGGGAGGGAAGGTGGGGAAGGTGGGGGAGGGGAGGGGAGAGTGGGGGAGGTGGGGAAGGTGGGGAAGGTGGGGGGGGAGGGTGGGGGAGATTAGGGAAGGTGGGGGAGGGAGGGAGAGTGGGAGGTGGGAGGGAAGGTGGGGCACGAGGTGCTAAGGCGAGGGGGGGAGGGGGGAGGGAGGGGAGGGGAGAGTGGGGGATGGGAGGGAAGGTGGGAGGCACGAGGTGCTAAGGCGAGGGGGAGGGGAGGGAGGGAAGGTGGGGAGGGTGGGGGAGGGGAGGGAAGTGGGAGGCACGAGGTACTAAGGCGAGGGGGAGTGGAGGGAAGGTGGGAAGGGTGGGGGAGGTGGCAGGGGAGGGAAGGCACGAGGTACTAAAGCGAGAGGGGGGAGGGGCAGGAGGGACCTTGCCTGGGTTCATGGTGGTGGTGGTGGTTGTGGTGATAGTTGTGATGATCATGATGATTGAGATAGTAACGGTTATGATGAGGATTGGAAAGTAATTCTGGTGATAGTGATGACTGGGAGTAGTAATGATGATGAAGATTAGAATAATAATGTTGGTAGTGGGTGTGATGATGCTGATGAT
>BOPN01005761.1:52500-55811 GCA_017312705.2 Penaeus japonicus | reverse complement strand
GGGAAGGAACACAGTGCAAGAAGGGCAGGTTAGGACAGGTGAACAGAAACGAAAGTTGAAGCGGACACTTGAACAGACCTAAGGAACCAGGTCAGGTCACAGGTCGGGCGGCCTTTGGGTGGTCAAAGAATGTGTGGAGAAAGAAGACTATCTGCAGGAGAAATAAAACCCTGTTAAGCTTGAAATTAGGAAGCTTGTTGATGAAGGAGGATTCCACCATCTAAGGCGTTGACATTGTCTTAAGGAAACAGGATGCAGGCAGCTGACCATTCCATGCAGTGGCCAGTGCCCCATTGATGGCAGAAGAGAGCGTTGTTAGTTTGTTCCCTGGCTACAGCCTATTCTGAGACACATGCTTGGTGAGACGAGCGCTAGTCTCCCCGAAGTACTACTGCTCACAGGAGGAGCAAGGGGTGGCATAGGTGCCTACCTTTGAAGCAGAGAGAGGACAGGTATGGACCAGAGCGTCGGAGAGTGTTCACCTGGCGAAAGGTGAGCCTGCACTTGAGAGGGTGAAGTGACCGACAAAGAGAGAGGATTTCCTTAGTTTCCTGTCACGGAGGTCATGGTGGAAGGCAATACGGTGAAACAGGACGTGGTTTCAGCACCGGGAATCAACGAGCATCAAGCTGACGTCCGTCAGTCACCACAGGACTTACAACGCCATGGTGACTCACGTAGATGACGCAATCTAAAGCCGCCCATATAGGATTGAAAAAAAAACAAAAAACAAAGACGAAAAGTAAGGGAATCTGCATATATCGCGACGAAAGAAAACTCGAACACCACGTCGGGGAGACGTGTGTAGAAGACTGCAAGGCACGAGAAATAGCATTAGCAATTATTCAGAGAAATTCACACTGCGGTCACCCCGAAAATCTCTGAAGAATAAGACACACGACCGGGAGGATCCAATTAGAGAACTGAATAGCCGGACTTACTTGAAAGGACGAAGTTCAGCAGAAGATATGGAGAGAAAATACCAATTAATTAATTCATATTTGATGTTTCTAAAGTACATACTCACTGGCAATAAGTTCACAATTCTGAAAAAAAAAATGAGGCATTTTAGAAATTCTTGAAGACTATCCTAGCATGATATAATGTGTAAGAGGCAAATAGTTCAAACAATATGAAAATTCCAATGTAGTAAACAAAATAAGTAATACACAATTATTTATGCATAAAAGTCATGTATGAGGATATGACAGTAAACTTTCCGATAGCAAGAAACCCAAAACGAGATAAATTTCTGGAATATGAAACAAAAGAAATTGGAAGTCTAAATAACAAATAGAAGAGCTACAAGAACAAAAGAAAGACAAAACATCCACCCAATTCTGAAATTGAAAAGAGAATAAGGATAACAGTTTGGAAAAAAAAACGATAGTATTTTCCTTGTTACTATAATTAATAAGACAAGTATAGGAAACTTTGTCCAGTGTTCTGTTCTTGAAGAACAACAAAGACCAAAAGAAGTTTGTAGACAAGTAGTTTTAAGACTCTTCGAGCACTATTAAGACGTAAATTAGGGTACCTACAGGTAAAAGAGAAGATTTAAAGAGCTAGAGTAGATGTGAATGGGAACTTTTATCGCTATGAGTGGGAGACCGAGTTGTCGGCGACGGAGGGAGTTGCCAAAGTTTGTTATTTGTTTAAAATAAAAAGAAAATTAAAAAAAGAATGGGAATGGGAATTCGGGAGAACACGTGGTGGATGAAGTTGGAGATTATAGAGACAGATATAGAGATGTCAGAGATCAGGAACAATTATATAGAGTAGGCTTATAGGGAATCAACCTGGTGTAGAAGATGGAAGATCTATGATGGGTATGATATATGATATACATGTCTGCTATCTAGCGATTATAGCAGAAAAAGAGGAAAGTCGTGTTTAGATTACTATAAAACCTTAAAGCCAGTACACCAATAGATTCAGAAAGCGAAATGGGAAAGGCTAGTATGAAAAGGACTTCCCGTGAGAGTGGAAAATCCTTTTGTAGTCGGAAATTTTCACAGTAAGATTTCCATGTGTCACCCAAGTACCGTGACTTCCATTACGGAATGTAAATCTGTATACAACATTAGGGATAATGGGGCACGGCAGCTGTTCTTTTGTGGCGAAAGAGGAAGGCTATGGCGCGTGACCTGGGGAAAATATACGTTAAAAGTGATTGTAGGGGACGAGACTTTAAAGGAGATAATTAGAATTAATGTTATAACCTCCTGTCGTTGGTACGTGAGTAGTAAAAAAAAAAAAAAAAAAAAAAAAAACAGTTCTATTAAAACTCTACTCTTCGGAGGTTATGACTATTATCTTGATTGGCTTTCTTGCTCACAAAGATGTTGAATTCTTTGGATACTTATTTCCTCAATCATGGATATACACCTCATAGTAACTGGGAAACTTTTCAATTCTTTCGTAAAAGAAAATTCATTATCTCTACATCCTTTCATAAAGAAGGAAGGCTTGTTACTTCTTCCTTCCAAACTCTAATTTGGCAAGATACTACATTAGAAAATTAATTGAAAAATATTATAATGGTTTGCTATCCAAATATCACACATACACACACACACACTAACACACACACACAAACACACTGACACACACATACACACACACACACACACACACACACACACACATATATATATATATATATATATATATATATATATATATTATATATATGTATATATGTATATATATATATATATACATACATACATATATATATATATATATATATATATATATATATATATATATATATATGTGTGTGTGTGTGTGTGTGTGTGTGTGTGTGTGTGTGTGTGTGTGTGTGTGTGTGTGTGTGTTTGCGTATATGTATATATATATATATATATATATATATATATATATATATATATATATATATGTATATATACACACACATACACACACACACACACACACACACTCACACAGAATACACACACACACACACACATATATATATATATATATATATATATATATATATATATATATATATACATATATATATATATATATATATATATATATATATATATATATATATATATGTATATATATGTATATATGAGTGTATGTGTGTGTGTGTGTGTTTGTATATATATATGTTTATGTACATATATATATATATGTATATATATATATATATATATATATATATATATATATACATACATATATATATATATATACATATATATATATATATATATATACATATATATATAATTATATATATATATATATATATATATATATATATGTATATATATATATATATATATATATAT
>BOPN01005761.1:7500-10000 GCA_017312705.2 Penaeus japonicus | reverse complement strand
GCAGCCTTAGCCAGCACCCAACTCAAGAAGGAGGGAAGTGAGATGACGCAATGCCTGCCGGAAGCCTCCCGTTTATGCCGTTATCGAGCAAAGGCGTGGAGAGATTCCGTATCGTCTCAAGGATACCTGGCGATGATGCACGAATCAATGAACGTGGAGATGAAAGAGATGTAACTCTGGGGAGAGGCGCATCTGTCAATCCGGTCTGCCACTTTTCAAAACGTTTGAGAAACACCCTGGATGTGAACGTAGATTTATTACTATATCTACATCCCTTCCTAAGACGCCACACGACAAATAAGCTCATTAAGACTAAAACTAACTTATAGAATGATCAAATTAGCCTTTAAGGAAGACTAGGCGGCTACGGTGATCCCCGTCAGTGGGTGGGGGTCCAGGGATGGGGTCAAATACAAAGACAGACACAAATACACTAACAGATACAAATGCAAAAACAAACAAACAAACAAACAAAAAAAAAAATGACGCTTCAAATAAAAATAAAATACAATGGCAATTGCTACAGCATTTTTAAATACTTTCCTCCTAATTCTTCAAACAAAATTGATATCAACATAGCCCTCTCCTATCTCTTGGGCCTTGTGCCCCGGTAGATAGATAGGGAGTATCAAATAAAAGACCATCAATATTTGGGATCTCACCAGATTAGATTTTACTTTACTTTGAAGAGAAGCAAATCCAATAGCTTTGAGTAATTTGTTACTTTGGATGATTAAAGGAACTAAGTCAATTCTCAATGTCTATAGCAGTGATTCCCAAAGTGTGTGCCGCGAAAATTATATAAGTTTGCTAGATTTCGAGAACTTCACACTAATCAGCGAGAGTATAAGTGTATGAGAATAGCTTGCATCACTTACCATTACATGCTCTTGCGCTTCGATTAAGAAAACGAATAAACAATTTATACAGCTATTTGTAATTGTAAAATGTTCGAATCACTGTCCCATTACACTTAAGGTAATTAGTTGGATGATTAATTACGTAAAACTACAGAAAATTAATTTCAAACTCCAAATCTTTTATTCATAATGATTCTATGCGAGGCCCTTGTGGCAAGTGGCTCTCATATGATCATACATTACAGGTTTTGATGATGTTATTTTATGGAAAAATCCTTGCTAAAATTGTGTTAATTTTTGAGAGGAAGAGGAGGTAGATTAGATGAGTAATTCATAAATTATTTGATAGACTTATGTTTTTTTTTCTTTATTTTTTTAAGGGAATCACTTGATTACATCTGCATATCTTTTTATATTAAAAAGTGAATTACTTTAATGTATTCGATTGTATTTAAGATTAATACGGTAAATCCAAAGATTAAATACAAACGTAAATACACATGAATCAAAATCACTAAATGTAAATGAAATACAATTAACAATCTTTGTATATTGGTAAAAAAAAAAAAAAAAAAAAAAAAAAAAAAAAAAAAAAAAAAAAAAAAAAAAAAAAAAAAAAAAAAAAAAAAAAAAAAAAAAAAAAAAAAAACGCAAACACATATGTGACTCTATCCCAGCGGCGGCCAGAGTATTACGAACATCAGTTATATTAATTATTTTTCAACGTTGGCCATCATCTCGGTTATCACAAAAACTGTTATCCACACTGCTGTATAAGTCGAAGATCCCCTCTAATGGCTGAGGCAGTGGATGTGGGACGAATGAGTGATGTGACTCGGATGATTTTAATTTCTCGGGGGAGCGTGTCATGGGACGGACAAACAGCAAGCAGGAAGAAATACAACTTCGGATGCATGAGCAAGCAGATTTGAGAATACGATTTTCCACAAAGTCTTCTTCCCTTTTGATTGTATATTTGATTTGAGAATACGATTTATCATAAAGTCTTCTTCCCTTTTGACTGTATATGTGGGTGTGACTACATACTCCCAACGTGCCCAGCATGAGTTGAAACATGTGAACTAAACGGGGTGACGCACAAAGAAAAGGGTCAAAGGTTATGACCCGTCGAGCATAGATCAACAGCCCTCGGGCCAACCAGGCTGTCTGTCAGTTCTTTTTTCCGTTCATTAAGTGTGGGAGGAAGTATCACGTCACTGCGGTATCAGTGGGATATGCAGTAGATTGCTGTGATATTTTGTACTGCTTTGTCAACAACTTATCAGTGTAATCATCGCTTGTAAATGATATATAACCGCGGTCTATAACTATATAGAAACTGTATTGTGCGTGTCCCGTATTCCACAAGATACAGATCAGTGAAATTCATGACCGGATCCCACCCCTCAAATCCCCTTATGTGATCCCTTCTAAGGTCCCTTAGATCGGATCGGAGCTAAAGGAGCTACGATTCACCAAGGATACGGATGTACGAACAGAATATGATGATGAAGATGGTGATGTTGATAAGGATGATGATGTTGATGATAATAATAATGATAAGGATGATGATGATGATGGTGATAAGGATGATGATAATGATGATGATGGTGATAAGGATGATGAGGATGATGATAAAG
>BOPN01005760.1:79609-84609 GCA_017312705.2 Penaeus japonicus | reverse complement strand
TTATTTTGTATTTAAATCTGTTATTGTAATAAACATATTTAGGGATAAATCAGTTATTATTATTGATTACATCATTTTCATTATTATCATGATTGTTATATTTCTAAATCTTTTCAGGTTTCTGGTCATTTTTGTACTTCATTGGTTTCTGCTACCTGACCAACAAGTGGAGCAGTGCACCCACTCCCCCCGGAGGCTATGGCGTCAACAACATGCAAGCTGCCATTGCCTTCAGCTTCTTTGCCATCTTTCCCTGGGTGAGTTAGAGAGATGAGGGAGAGAGAAAAAGAATGAGAGACCAAGATTTAAATCTTTAGAAACCTGATATATGTGATTGGTTATTTATATTTCTCTGCAATGTTGGTCTTCTTCTTTGGAATGAGGAATTTCAACTGGAATATTGACAAACATAATAACTTTGTGCAGTCTAACCTCTCTCCTTGAAAAATGAACTCCTTTGTCCCCAACCACAGGCTGCAGCAGCATACCTAGCCTTTTTGAGGTATAAACAAGGGGCTGACCAGGCATTTGCCCCAAGCTACGAGGCTGATCCAACCAACATGGGAGGCTACAACAGCTACCCCGATGCCACAGATCCCGAGGGTGGCTATTCGCAACCTCCATTCACTGGCCAGCCAGGCCAACCCCAGTCAGGTACATTGCCAGAGGCTGAGGCTGATCCCATGAGCTATCAGCAACAGCCATGATTGCATGGGTTTTACTGAATTTTTGTGGAAGTTTTGAGTTTGGTTATTAATGGTTTTGTTAACCTGTATATTTACATATTTATATTACTTTCATTATTATGTATCTCTTAGAGCCATCAAATATCAATATTAGACTGTTAAACCTAGTTAACCCATTAGCAGCAGATGGCATGATTTGCTGCAAAGGCAGAGTCCGTCGTAGACGTGGATGGCACCATGCCAGACATGTAAAATAGCCATCCTACTGCACAGACCTTTTTTTAATACCACAACCAATGGGTTAAAGGAGCTCTGGTCAGGTAAAATGTTGAAAATATTGCAGGGATAAGGAAAGTATTGTTGGGACCTAACCTAATAAACTGAAACCATTTTGCACAATGTTTGTGTTATAGCATGGTAAAAATATATATTAATAATTAACCACAGTAGATACATTTACACACAGTGCAGAATCAGGGTTTCTGTTCATAATTTTATTTATTCATCTGCTTTTCACTCATGTGAATACTAATATCATCTCAGTTATTGACATCCCTTTTATAAGAAAAAGAACTTGAAGTTTACTTTGACTTTATTTTAGATCTTCTCATTTGATCTAATACAGAAAGCTAGCCATTCATTAAAATACGAGAAAGTAGATATAGTCTAATTACTTAAAGTTTAATCTTCTTATTTGCAATGAAGATATTATTTAGGAAAAGTTTTATCACTTTATGCATCTTAACGTTAACCATTGCGGACGGGGCACCCAACAACCTAACTGGTCCTCAGGATGGGCGGTCTACAACACTAGCGACACCAGCTAAAAATTAAAGGGACGAGTAGTGTTTTCTCAACCCTATGGGTAGCGCAGCCTAGCCCAAACAATATTTTTCCATAAATCCATCATAAAATGTGGGTTTAGGTTGACTTTGGAACCCTGTATCTCTGGAGCTAGCATCATTACAGCCATAATACTTAATGACTGTGTGCGCGCTTCAACTGTGAGCAGATCCCAAGGTCACATCACCTATCTTTTAGGCCTAACTGGTGCTGACGTGTATGTCATGACACCCGTATGCAATGGGTTAATGCTATATGTATCCCAAATTAGAACAATCTTACTAGGTTTTAATTTTGCTTGATATATTTGATAAGAACTAATCTATCATTTATTGTCTTTCTCCTTTTTGATATGAGAAGTATTGCTAGTCCATTAGTCCTGTTCTTTTCATGTACATACAGGTTTTAGCTTTCATTGTCATTTCATTGATTTTGTTGTTGGTTATAATGGGTTATTCATCATCACTATTATTGTTAAGTAATTTCCCTATTGTTTTCATTAATTGAGACCAAAGAGGACTTGTACAAATACTCATTTTCCAATGTAAGAAGAAGCAGACAACTTTCAGGCTAAGTAGGCTTGAACATGTATTGCCAGTATTGCTAGCTTAGTTTAGCATTCTGCTTAATATCTCCTCCTTGTACACAGGTATGCAGCAGGCACCTCCATACTAGGCCACCAAGGTGCGTGCGCACTTTCTCTGTGGCGCAGCTAGTCAGTCTACACACTAGTCGGCACCGCTCTGCTGGATAGCACCGCCACTCTCCCCCTCCCCCCTCCCCTCTTGCCGCAAGCAACCCAAGTATTTCAGGTCTCCTTTCGGTAGCAGCATACCTTTGGGGGGCTGGGTCATCCAGGGAACATTGAAAAGCAGAAAAGAAACGTCTCTACACAATGCTGACGTCAATGGAGAGTCTTAGAACAAGTATAATATATAATTTTTAAGGAGAGTTTTTCAAGACCTGAGGGATGAACAAGCTTAAAAGATAAATGATAATGATAACAATAGTAATGAGACTTAAACAAATGACAATAGAGGTCAGTTCACCTATCTTCAAAGACACAACTTCCAAAAGAAGGGCCCCTGGTACTGGTATAGAAGATTAACAAAAAATATATATATATATATTAATTGTTTTTTATGATTTTTTGAACAAATCACATCTTCAGTTGTGAAAATTGTCAGAGGATGCTTTAGCTACCTCATGGTTTAATTGATTTTCAGCATTTGATATGCTTAATGTTCAGTAAAGGTAGACTAGGAAACCTATGTTTTTCTTGTAAATAATGACCACACGTTTTACCCTAAAAGCAGTTGCAAAGTGTTTTCTATGTCCTGATAAATTGAGAGTACCATGCGTCTGTCTTAGAATGTAGATGATGTTAGGCAACCTATAGGTCCCTCAGTTCATTCTATGGTACTTGGGATGTAGTTAACGAATATGAATATTCCTTCTCTGTAACACATTTATTTTTACTTTGATGAATATATTTTTAAAACCTGAGTTCACATTCAGAAGTGCGAGATAACAGAGACAGATTGCTTCTCAAATCTGCTTTAGAGCCTCAATAACAAATGTGTTCCCCCCATGGGGGAATGCGCTCTCTTTCTCCCCAAGGGTTGCCTGAGAACGTTGTGCTCAGATTTCACATTGCCGTTGTTTCATCAAATGATCCTTGTTAAACAAACTTTGACTCCCAGACTGTTCACACCCTTCCCTTCCCCTTTTGAACATGTGCCAATAACTTGCAATAATGATATTCCCGTCAGTAAGATTAAAAGGAAGAAACACGACTTGAAATTTAAAAGCTGTCTTGCAGTGGAGTCCAGAATAAATGTAATGTACAGATGTTGATACTGGAAGTGGGTTCATCATGTAAAGGCAAGCTAAGCCATCACAGAGATGAGTCGGGGTTGCCAGAGTGAAGATAGGTTGACAATATCTCAGTTTTGACTTTTTCTCTCACCCAAAAATAGTTGTGCAGGTCTCACAGCATTTTGAATTACTATCAAATTTGAGAGAGGTTTAATTATATCGTTTACAGCTGTATTCAGCTGATTTAACTCATTTTTGTGCAATACTTTTAAGGTGTTCATGAGACTTGATTAAGGATTTCCTTTCTTTCTATTATAACTTACTTATAAATCTGTTTGATGAAAGGAATATACTCAATTTTTTCTTTTAAGTAATGCACTAATTTGCTCAGTATCTCACACTTGAAATTGGTGTCAGACAGGCTTAAGACTGGACATGTTGCCACGCACAGATATTCGCACACACATGTACTCATACACACATTTACTTTCATACACATATGCACACCCAGACATACACTGTTCTTCCTGACTTCCCTTGTATAAAATATGTGAACATATAACACAGATGTATGTATGCTAACATACAAATGAAAATGTAATTAATGATTTACATAGCATTGTCTGTAAAAATATCAGTGATTTCAATATATTTTAACATATAGCTGGGCCATGTAACATGGATCTGACAAAGCTTATCTTCACAGCTCTCACAAACTGAATATTGACTTATAAAACTATAAAGAATGTGACGAAAGCTAAATTGGCTGCACAAAATGAATAAGCAATAATTAAAGAGATGTAAGACTATATAGATATATATTTTCTCCTTTTTTTGTTTTGTTTGTTTTATGTGACTAACTAGGAATTTTTGTTTAAGAATGTACATAGATTAATTATTGTAAATGGATAATCTGGCAACCCTGACACCAATAACATGGCCAGTGGAGATTTGGTGGTTATATGACTTATATCTATTTTCCAGTCTATTTTATGTATATAGTTTCATAATGTGATAATAGAGAAAACAAATAATTATTGTTAATATATTTTCCCCACGCAGAGTGAATGAAATGTGGATATATTTATATATTTTGAACCACAAAGCCATTATTTTTGTCCTGCTCTTCAAAGCAGATCTTCCACAGGATATTTTTCTTCATTCAAAATAAATGAATAAAACACTATTATATACTTCCACATATCATGTTATTGTATGGAGATCAGAAAAAAAAACATAAATTGAACTCTGAAAGAAATTTTTTTGCCTTGTTAACATCTTTCACATTTTTGGGAAAAAAAATAACCTAAAGATTTCCGCAACAGAAAATAAGGAAGAAAAAAATTGAAGAAGAAGCAAGATTTGGCAGCACTTTACTAAACAAATATTTTCTCAATAATCTCAACTGAATTTCCTATAACCTTCACCAGTACTGATCCTCTGGAAATTTTAAAAAGATATATTCATAAAAAAGGGAAAAAAATAATCACTGATGATGGTCCATGTCTCACCTTCAACCAACAGGGGTCAAGACGAATTGGTTGGCGAACCTAGTTTGTTTTTTGTGTAACTGTTGTGACTATGTGAAAAAAGGCCGAATAGCCCAGTTCACCTTCTGTAATCATATTCATCTAGTTATTGGTGTATAAATGT
>BOPN01005760.1:50000-62428 GCA_017312705.2 Penaeus japonicus | reverse complement strand
CACGGGCTCTTTGGCGGCACCCTCCCCCCTCTCTCTCTCTCTCGGCTTCCCTTGCCACTCTGCTTCTTCCTCCTCCTCCTCTTCTTCCTCCCTTCCTTCTTCTTCTTACCCCTTCCCTCCTCCTCCTGCTTCTTGCTCCTCGACTCGCCTCCCACTCCTTCTCCCTTCTATTTTCCCCTTTTCCCCTCGGCCTCTTTCCTATTCCTCCTCCTCTTACTCCTCCCCTTCCCTTCCGTCTCGCCTCCGATGGCACTCTTCTTCACCTTATTCTTCTTCCTCTTCCTATACACCTGCGCCTCCTTCCTTGCCTCACACTTTCTCTTGGCATCGACGTCCATTCTGAGACTAATTAGCGCCTCACTAAGACTCTTCTCCTCCTCAACCCCTCTTCTCCCTCCTGCTCCTCCTCTTCTTCTTCTCCTCCTTCTTCTTCTTCTTCTTCTTCTTCTTCTTCTTCTTCTTCTTCTTCTTCTTCTTCTTCTTCTTCTTCTTCTTCTTCTTCTTCTTCTTCTTCTTCTTCCTCCTTCTACTCCTTCTTCTTCTCTCTGTTGCTGCTTCTTCGTCCTCTTCCTCTTCCTCGCTTGTCACCCTCTCCTCCCCGTTAATAATCAGTTCCCAATGAGCGGCTCCGTCCCGGCCGCCCCTTCCTTCCCTTCCGTAATGAAAGCCTTCGAACCCTCGCTCTCCCTCCCTCCTTCCCTCTTTCGCTCCTCTGAAACTTCTCTTAACACCCGAAGATTCTTCTTTTTTCTTTTCCTTTTTATCGCCCCCTTCCTCTGCTCCCTTTTGAGTGACGCAGTGGACGCCCTCCGCTGCCTGGCGGGGCGACCTCCCTCCCTCATGAGCACTTAGCAGGCGCGGGGCACGTCGGTTCACGGTCTCAATTCACACCAATTACCTCCCTCGCTCCGAGATTGAATCGCACTTGTGATTGGTTCCCTTGCCCTCGGCCTCGCCCTCGGCCTCGCCCTCGGCCTCGCTTCAGTCACATTCTGCCGAACGCATTTCCTCAGTTCATCATTAGCGCCGATTGTTCTATCATCGCGCCGCTCGCTATCCCCAACGGCGGCGCGCTTACTCTCGCTGCCGCATCCACATCAGTCAGTATGCTGAATGTGCGCTCATTGTCGCTCGCGAACACACTCACCTACCACGCTGCCCTCGCCGCTGCACACCGACTCCCTTTCCCCGCGCCGAAGCACCGTCACCGCCAATAGTCACAGGATCAGCTTCCTTGCTCATGTGTCGGTCCTACCGTGCTTCCCCCATGTGCTGTCACCTTGAAAAAGACCCCCTCATCCCACTATACTAATCAGTCTTAAATGACCTCAGTTCTCAATTACAGTAATTAGCACCGTAACTGGCGACCGCAAGGAGCTCTCCGTGGAGCAAGGTGTGAATGGCAACGTATCATATCTTTCTGACTTTAGGAGGACTTCTGATCGTGATAAGCCAGCGCAAAGCATCGCTATCGTCGCCATCCTCCAGCTGATCCACTACATTCAAATGAGGTGATTCGTATGCCTTGTCATTTGGCCGAAGACCTTGGCTCCTGTTCCTGTCTCTCCGCCCAATCTACCACGCGTAGGCCTGGAGTCCTTTCTGTAGATAGGCCTTCCCTTCCCATCGGATTCCATTCTTTCGCAAATACTCCCTCTTCGTTAAATTTCATATTAACCCTTTCATGGCAAACGACCCGCTTGCATATTGTGAGAACCAGGCGCTTCCTCTCCCTCCCGCCCTCCCTCCCTCTTCGTGGGACCCCCCCCCCCCCAGTCGGAGCTCCAAAGATTCGGCCTCAAACCGACCAGAACTCCAGCCACCCCTTTGCCATTAGGACGAGCGCCACTGCCCTGTAATTATTCGAAGAAGACTTCAGCCTTCTTCTGTCTCCTTCAGCTCCCCCTTCACACACACTCAGGCCAAAAGTTCCGTTAAACACGTAGAAGTTCTATCAAACTAGTTCAAACTTGTATCAGTTCGAGGTATCGAGGCTTCAGACTTCAGGCGAGTGACGAACCTCCTGGCCGCTTCTGTGCCTCCGCCGAGTTGCCCGACAGCAAACACTGGCCACGATCCCCTGCCAGAAGGCCCATTTTAAATCGCGTCCTATCGTCCGGAATCCGTCTGGCTCGGCCCTCCGAAGTCTCCTTGTGCATCCTTCCCTCAGGCCCTCGAGCCCCTCGTCGCCCCTCATCGCCCCTCAGCTCCTCCTCCAGCCAGTCATCTTCTGCTCTCTTGCCCTCCGTCCCGCCCTCGCCCGCCGCTTCAGCCTCTCTCTCTGGCTCCGCGCCTCTGGCCCGCCTCGCGTGGCTCACACTGAATTAGAGCCATTTATCCGCACTCGCCGCAGCCCGACCCTGTGCCTCGCCTCGCCGCCCTTTTGTGGCTCGTAAGTGAACCTTCTCTGACTGCGTGCGCTTGCTTGGCCATGCTTGTCGTGCGCTCGTTTGGCCATGCTTGTGCGCTTGTTTGGCCATGTTTGTTTACTCCAGGCGAACTCTATGTCCCTTTTGCCAATTTTTTTGCCACTGTCCCAAACCGTTTTTTTTCCTTCATCCTTCCCTTCTTCTTCTTCTCTCTCTCTCCCTCTCTCTCTCTCTCTCTCTCTCTCTCTCTCTCTCTCTCTCTCTCTCTCTCTCTCTCTCTCTCTCTCTCTCTCTCTCTCTCTCTCTCTCTCTCCCTCTCTCTCTCTCTCTCTCTCTCTCTCTCTCTCTCTCTCTCTCTCTCTCGCTCTCTCTCGCTCTCTCTCGCTCTCTCTCTTTCCCTCCCTTGCACCCCTAGAAGCTCGACCCCCTGGCATTTCCCCTCAACCCTTTCACGATTCCTTCGTCTTCACTCCCATCCTCTTCCTTACGGTCCCATCTTCGTCCTGCCTCCCTCCCTTCCTTACCCTCCTCTTACCCATACCCCTTCCCCCTCCCCCGACCCACCCTCCTCCCGTCTCACCCTCCACCAACCCCTCCCCCCCCCCTATCTCTCTCTTCCTCCGACCATAACCGCGATGGCAACCAATCACGAGGTTGCAACACGCTCCTCGAAGCAACATTCTCAACCTCACCTCCGCCCCTTCCCCCAGATACCCCAGCCCCCTCCTCATCACCCCCACCCCCCCACTTCGCTCTCACACTTACTACCTCATACCTTATTCTCCCGCAGTCTTTATCGCTCTCCTTGCTCTCTCCTCTCTCTCTCTCTCTCTCTCTCTCTCTCTCTCTCTCTCTATTTCTCTCCTTCCCATCGTTCAAAGGAATTGCATTCTTGAGCGGGTCAGCATCTTTATTTATGCTCTCTCTCTCTCTCTCTCTCTCTCTCTCTCTCTCTCTCTCTCTCTCTCATTCCAATTCGTGCGGCCTGTCTCCCTTCCCTCCCTCCCTTTATTCCCTTTTCCGTCGCCAGGATCGCCGTCTCGTCCTCCTTATCGCCATCATCTCTTTAACGAGGTCCTCGCCTGGTTAGCCTCTGCATGTCCATTGACCTTTTGAATAATCATTATCATCACTTATGATTCCCACCATCATCATCATTAATATTAACATTATTACCACTGTCATTCTTATCACTACTACTGTCATTATCATAATATTATTCGTAACTGTCACATACTCTTACCTTTTCCCTAAACATCTGCAGATGCAAAGGAATCATGGTAAACATGTTAACAATGATGATGATGGTGGTGATAATGATAACAATAATCACATTCTGCTTCCACCCAATGTAAACTGTTGCAGAAATCTTTCATGAAGTCTCCTAACTATTTCATGAACGGTTCTCCACCTCTTTCCCTCTTCCTTCCCCTTTCCTTCCCCTTCCCCTTGACCCCCTCCCCCTCCTCCTCCTCCTCCTCCTCCTCCTCCTCCTCCTCCTCCTCCTCCTCCTCCTCCTCCTCCTCTCTCACTCCCTTCCTCCTCCTCCTCTCTCACTCCCTTCCTCCTCCTCCTCTCTCACTCCCTTCCTCCCCCTCCTCTCTTACTCCCTTCCTCCCCCTCCTCTCTCACTCCCTTCCTCCTCCTCCTCTCTCACTCCCTTCCTCCCCCTCCCTCTCCCCCTCACCCTCTCACACTTTTTTTCTTTCCTTCTTTGTGTGTGTGTGTGTGTGTTTACATAAGCGTGTGTGCGCGCGTAGCGCAAATGTGCGTGTGTGTACGTGTGTGTGTGTTGTCTGTCTTCTCCCACCCTCCCCCACCTCCTGACAGGCTCCCCTTCCCGCTCCCTTCCCCCTCCCCCTCACCTCCCTTCTACTCCTGGCAGTCGAGGGGCAGACCCCCTGCCCACCTCCCTCCCCTTCCTTCCGGCTCCCCTGGCAGACTAGAGCCAGCCCCCCCCCCCCCCCGACAGCCCTTGGCGGCGTGGTAGTGGTGCGGGCTTGGCTTAATCAAGTATTGATCTCTGGGGGCGGCGCCCTACGAGCTGCCTTGCCTCGTGCTGCTGCGGCCCCACATCGCGCTCCCTCCCCCTCCCTCCCTCTCCCCTCGTTCTTCCTCCCCCATACCCCCCCCCCCCTTTCCCACCCCTCCCTCGAGCTCTACCCTGTGTATACGCTCTTATTACCTAACGCCGTACCCCAGTTTTTCCTCCCGCATCGACCTGGCTCTACCCCAGCTCTCTCTCTCTCTCTCTCTTTCTCTCTCTCTCTCTTACTCTCTCTCTCACTCTCTCTCTCTCTCTCTCTCTCTCTCTCTCTCTCTCTCTCTCTCTCTCTCTCTCTCTCTCTCTCTCTCTCTCTCTCTCTCTCTCTCTCTCTCTCTCTCTCTCTCTCTCTCTCTCTTACTCTCTCTCTCTCTCTTACTTTCTCTCTCTCTCTTACTTTCTCTCTTTCTTACTCTCTCTCTCTCTCTCTCTCTCTTTCTTTCTCTCTCTCTCTCTCTCTCTCTCTCTCTCTCTCTCTCTCTCTCTCTCTCTCTCTCTCTCTCTCTCTCTCTCTCTCTCTCTCTGTTTGTTTATTTGACTGTCCCTTTTTCTTCTTCCCGCCCCCTTTGCCTAATCTTTCCCCTCAGCCTTTAAGCGCTTCCCCTTCCCCTTCCCCTTCCCCCTTCCCCTTCCCCCTCCCATCTCCCCCCTCCCCCCCTCCCCGTGCGCCTCTCTCCCCCAGCTGGCGATACATCTCCCAAGCCACCATAGCGTTTTAAGAGTCCCGTCCCGTCCTGTCCCGTCCGTCCCACTCCCTCCCTCCTCCCTCCTCCTACACAGCGCCTTCGATCACTCCCCAGCACGAAAGGCTTTGCTCGCAAGCCTCCCCAAGCCTTTTCCTTCGGCACTCTCGCGCTCTGCCCCCCTCCCCCCCTCCCCCTCTCTCTCTCTCTCTCTCTCTCTCTCTCTCTCTCTCTCTCTCTCTCTCTCTCTCTCTCTCTCTCTCTCACACACACACACACACAAATATATATAATATATATATATATATATATATATATATATATATATATATATATATATTATATATATATATATATATATATATATATATATATATATATAATATATATATATATATATATATATATATATATATATATAATATATATATATACATATATATTATATATTATATATATATATATATCATATATATATATATATATGTATATATATATAAACATATATATCAACAATCCTTCCCTCACCCCCCCCCAGACACCGTCCTTGCGAGCATGTTTGTGACCCCGCACTGACCCGCGATGGACCCCTCGACCCCCGCCACCTCTTCGTGACCCCGTGACCCCGTTCTCCGCCTCACCTTCACCTTGCCTCGGCTGCAGCTGACAGACCTATCATCGCCCGTTTCGAGAAAGAAACGTTTTTTCACGTCTGCGTCACGCATGTCCTTGCAGCGAGGGCTTCGTGGCGGTGCCGGGCGCTCGTCCCTTTCCCCGGCGTGGCTGCGCTCTTCGGACCCTCGAGATATCGCAGATACGGGGTGACGAGTGCACTCTTACAACGAGGCACGAGTAAGCGAACACAAGCACGTGTAAGCTCTCACACAAGCCACTGCAAGCATATTCAGATCCTCATACGAACACGCGTGCTAGTTTTCAAACAATGCACAACAAAACTTGCCCACGCATACGAACACGGATGCACACAGAATACTTAAAAAAACGCACATCTATGTGCACTAACGACTAACACACACGTACACGTAAACGTACACGTACACGTACACGTACACAGACACACACACGCGCGCGCGCGCATGCGCGGGCGTTGATTCTCGTCCCATTTCCAGCTCGTCTCACGGTCCACCACGGATCAAAATTACCAGAATCTGAAAGAAGGAAATGACATTTTCTTTCCGGATTACAACAGCTTCCTCCAGCTTTTCCATTTAACTCTGCATCATTTCATATTTCAATTTCCTTGCATCCGGGAGCGACAAAGTGGCGTTTATTGCAGAGATGAATCAAAGCCGTTAGTTACAGGTACTATTCGTCTGGGAAGTGTAGCTGTAGTAGTGGTATCACGGCCGTTATCAGTCACCGCTATCATCAGCATCATATCATCAATGTTTTCATTACCATTATCGTTATCATCGTCATCCTCCCTTGATACCAAAGATGATCCTATCCTTCCTCTCCCATTCTCTCTCTCTCTCTCTCTCTCTCTCTCTCTCTCTCTCTCTCTCTCTCTCTCTCTCTCTCCTCTCTCTCCTCTCTCTCTCCTTCTCTCCTTCTCTCCTTCTCTCCTTCTCTCCTTCTCTCCTTCTCTCCTTCTCTCTTCCTCTCTTCCTCTCTTCCTCTCTTCCTAAATCCCTCCCTCCCTCCCTCTCTCCCTCCCTCCTTCCCTCCCTCCCTAGCTGAACGGCGCCTAAACCAAAGGAAGAATGTAGAGCAATTCGCACTCTGTTTTGCATCTGATGAAAGCGTCTTCTCGCCAGAGCGTGTAACAGGTTTCCCTGTTTGGCTGCGCAGGCTGACGGCGCTGGTCAAGCTCAGGCTCAGGCTGAGAGACCACAGGCTTAGGGCTGGCCGGCGGGAGGGCTGTCTGCCGCGGCGGAAGGGCGGGAGGCGTGAGGGTGTTAGGGGGAGGAAGAGAGGGATTTGGGAGGCGAAGGAGGAAAGGGAAATGAGGGAGTTGGGAAGAAAAGGAGGGACGTGGGGGGGGGGGGGGGGGGAGAGAAAGAAAGGAAGAGAGTACTCTGGAAGTGAAGGGGAGAGGAATGGAGAGGGAGGCAAGACAAGAAACAGAAGGAAAGGTAAGGAGACTAGAAACGGACAAGTTAGGGCGAGAGAGGGAATGAGAAATAGTGAGGAAAACACACACACACACACACACACACACACACACACACACACACACACACACACACACACACACACACACACACACACACACACACACACACGACAGCCCTCCTACAGGTTGCGCATCCAGCCCAATATCCCAAACTTGATCCCCGGGGGCTGGCTGGGGGGGTGGGGGTGCTACGTCCTCTCCCCCCCCTCCCCCTCAATCTGGCTCCCCTTGTCCTCTCCCCCTCCACCCTTCGCTCTCAGAATCATCCGGCGTGGGATGCGAAGGGACTCACGGGATAGATGGGGAGGGAGGGGGAGGGAGAGAGGGAGGGAGAGGGAGAGAGAGAGGGAGAGAGAGAGAGAGAGAGAGAGAGAGAGAGAGAGAGAGAGAGAGAGAGAGAGAGAGAGAGAGGGGGAGAGGGGGAGAGAGAGAGAGAGGGAGGGAGAGAGAGAGAGAGAGAGAGAGAGAGGGGGAGGGGGAGAGAGAGAGAGAGAGGAGGGAGAGAGAGAGAGAGAGAGAGAGAGAGAGAGAGAGAGAGAGAGAGAGAGAGAGAGAGAGAGAGAGAGAGAGAGAGAGAGAGAGAGAGAGAGAGAGAGAGAGAGAGAGAGGGCGAGAGAGAGAGAGAGAGAGAGAGAGAGAGAGAGAGAGAGAGAGGGGGTAGGAGGGGAGGAGGGGGTGATAGAGAGGTTGAGAGAGGGAGATGGAGAGAGAGAGAGAGAGAGAGAGAGAGGGAGAGAGAAGGAGAGAGAGAGAGAGAGAGAGAGAGAGAGAGAGAGAGAGAGAGAGAGAGAGAGAGAGAGAGAGAGAGAGAGAGAGAGAGAGAGAGAGAGAGAGAGAGAGAGAGAGAGAGAGAGAGAGAGAGAGAGAGAGAGAGAGAGAGAGAGAGAGAGAGAGGAGAGAGAGAGAGAGAGAGAGAGAGAGAGAGAGAGAGAGAGAGAGAGAGAGAGAGAGAGAGAGAGAGAGAGAGAGAGAGAGAGAGAGAGAGAGAGAGAGAGAGAGAGAAAGAGAGGGAGAGAGAGAGAAAGAGAGGGAGAGAGAGAGAAAGAGAGGGGGAAGAAGGGGAGGAGGGGGAGGGAGGGAGAGAGGGAGAGAGGTAGGGAGAGAGTTGAGAGAGAGAGAGAGGGGGGGGGGAGAGGGAGAGGGAGAGGGAGAGAGAGAGGGAGGAGGGAGGGAGAAAGAGCGAATCCAAGCGATCCAAGAACGGAGAGACTGAGAGTGAGCGAGAGTGAGCGAGAGTGAGCGAGAGTGAGCGAGAGACAAAGCGCAGAGCGAAAGGGTTGCCGCCTGGCTGAATGATGAGGAAGGGGCGTGCTCTGACGGCCGCCTTCATTACGGAGACGGCGGGGCGGATATGATGAGGGGGGCGGGGGAGAGGCAGGGGCCGGGGGAGGGGGAGGGGAAGGGGGCGGAGTGGGGATTAAAGGGCAGAAAGGTGGGGAGAGGGGGAGGTAAGGGAAGGGAGAGGTAAGGGAAGGGAGGCGGGGTGGGAGGGGTTAGACGGGAGAAGGGAGGAGGAGATGAAGGGAAGGGAGAGAGGAAGGGAGGGAGGGAGGGAGGGGCCAAGCAAGGAGGGGGGGAAGACAGAGAGGGAAGGCGACAGCGTTAACGTCCACAGATGGGGGTGAAAATGCTACGGCGAAGAACCATGCATAATAAACGCAGTGTATGGGGAGGGGGGGGAGGGGGGGCTCAGCGGAAGATTTGTTACTCTGGCGTGACGGGAAAGGAGGGGGGAGGGGGAGGGGGAAGAGGAGGAGGAGATGGGGTAGGAGTGGGAGGGAAGGTAGAGGAGGAAGAGGGGAGAGAAAAGGAAATGGAAAGGAAGGGAAGGGAAGAAAAAGGTGGGAAGGAGATAGGGAGAGAAGGCTAGAGCCGAAGAGGAAGGGAAATGAAAGAAATTGTGATAATGAGGCGTGACGAACTTCAACAGTGAGTAAAATCTATATTTGGTCAATTCCCTGTCCCTGTCCCTGTCCCCGCCCCTATCCCTCTTTGCTCTTTCATTTTACCTACCTAATTTCCATTGGCTTTGCTAGTTTAACTGTTAATTAATTCGTCAATCAAACCCCGCGTCCTTTATATTCAAAGATTAAATCACCTTCCCCTTTCTTGCGTGTCACTAGGTTTCCCAGCTAAGCCCAGAGAAGCAGCAGTCTTTGGTATATAAGTGAAACAAATCACAGCGAGCAAGAGGACTCACCATCACTCTTTCTGGACCGAAAGGGAGAGAAAAAATCGGGATTTAATTTACACAGATTTCCATCTTCCTTTCGAAGAAAACGGCCCTTTTCTTCTCCGTTTTCTGTCACAGCCGCAGAGCCCTCGGAGTCACGTGACCGTTGGATTTACGTCAGGATTAGCCGGTGGATAATCCCCTGAAATCCACTCGAGAGCAAACTTGGTCAATTATTTCTGGTTGTTTATCAATTCTCAGTTAGCAGTGGCGTTGCACAGTCGATTGCAGTTAGTCACAATGCAGCACAAGTCAATGATTACATCAATGATTGTTCAGCATTACTTCCTGCTGATTGTTGACACTGGCTTTAGATTTCAATTGGAATGCATTACCACTTGCAACTGTTCGCTGTTGTTATTGATCGTAGGTTAGTGTCCTTCAATACACATCAATATTTACTAAAGTAATTATACTGACTAAATAGTTACTACTACAAGGAAAGACTAGGCTAAGCGTGAATAGATTCCCGGGACATATATAATTTTGCCCCCCCCCCCCTCCTGGCACTTCACGCCTCCGAAATGAATTCTGAGACGCAGAAACTCGTCCAAAATGGCCATGCAGGCTCTGCACACACATCATATTTTCCTCAAATAACGAGTAAAATATAATCTCGCAATATTCATATAGCGAGTGCTGATTTCTTATAAAAAAAGGGTATATCGTTAGCCGACTCCGTTCCGCGGAACACAAGGAAGAGAGAGCAAGTATGTACACACGCACGCACACACAAATAAACTCACTCACACACAGACTCTCACTCTCACTCTCTCTCTCTCTCTCTCTCTCTCTCCCTCTCCCTCTCCCTCTCCCTCTCCCTCTCCCTCTCCCTCTCTCCCTCTCCCTCTCCCTCTCCCTCTCCCTCTCCCTCTCCCTCTCTCTCTCTCTCTCTCTCTCTCTCCCTCTCTCTCCCTCTCTCTCTCCCTCTCCCTCTCTCTCTCTCTCTCTCTCTCTCTCTCTCTCTCTCTCTCTCTCTCTCTCTCTCTCTCTCTCTCTCTCTCTCTCTCTCTCTCTCTCTCTCTCTCTCTCTCTCTCCCCCTCTCTCTCTCTCTCTCTCTCTCTCTCTCTCTCTCTCTCTCTCTCTCCCTCTCTCTCTCTCTCTCTCTCTCTCTCTCTCCCTCTCCCTCTCTCTATCTCTCTCTCTCTCTCTCTCTCTCTCTCTCTCTCCCTCTCCCTCTCCCTCTCTCTCTCTCTCTCTCTCTCTCTCTCTCTCTCTCTCTCTCTCTCTCTCTCTCTCTCTCTCTCTCTCTCTCTCTCTCTCTCTCTCTCTCCCTCCCTCCCTCTCTCTCTCTCTCTCTCTCTCCCTCTCCCTCTCCCTCCCTCTCTCTCTCCCTCCCTCTCTCTCTCTCTCTCTCTCTCTCCCTCTCCCTCTCCCTCTCCCTCTCCCTCTCTCTCCCTCTCCCTCTCCCTCCGCCGCAAAGTCCGGCGGCCGTAAACGCCTTCCAACGTCTCACAAGAGGGCCGTCCTCCTCCCCCCTCCCCCTGCCCCTCCCCCCACGCCTCAGCGCCTTCGTCCTCCCCGCCGTAAAGCTCCTTTTCCCGTGGCGGACGCACGGCTTTTTTTTTTCTTCTTGATGGCGCTGTTCTTGAAAAAAAAAGACAAAGAAGAAAAAAAGAAGAAAATATCTCTTAAAAAAGTGTTTTTTTTTCGTATTTTCGAGGTCATTCTCTCTCTCTCTCTCTCTCTCTCTCTCTCTCTCTCTCTCTCTCTCTCTCTCTCTCTCTCTCTCTCTCTCTCTCTCTCTCTGTCACACTCACTCACACACTCTTACTCTCACCCTTTCCCCTTTTTACTCTTTCTTCTGCTTCTCTTTCTCTTTCACCTCCTTCTCTCTCCTTCTCTCTCTCTCTCTCTCTCTCTCTCTCTCTCTCTCTCTCTCTCTCTCTCTCTCTCTCTCTCTCTCTCTCTCTTTCCACTTCTCCTTCTCCGACTTTCTCCTTCTTCGTCTCTCTCCTTCTCCGTCTCTCTCCTTCTCCGTCTCCCTCCTATACCCTCTCTCTCCTTCTCCTTCTGTCTCTCTCTCTCTGTCTCTCTCCCTGCCTCTATCTTTTTTGTTCTGCCTCTCTCTTCTTTATTCCGCCTCTCTCTTTTTCTCCTTCTCCCTCTCTCCTTCTCCTTCTGTCTCTCTCTCCTTTTCCTTCTATCTCTCTCTCCTTCTCCCTCTCTGTTCTTCTCATCTTGTCTCTCTCTCTTTCTCCTTATCTCTCTCCCTCTCTCTCCTCCTATATTTCTCTTTCTCTCTCTCTCTCCTTCTTCTATCTCTTCTTCTCCTTCTTCCTCTCTCTCCTTCTCTCTCTCTCTCTCTCTCTCTCTCTCTCTCTCTCTCTCTCTCTCTCTCTCTCTCTCTCTCTCTCTCTCTCTCTCTCTCTCTCTCATTCCTTCTCCTTCTCCTTCTCCTGATCTTATTCCTCTATATCCTTCTGTCTCCCTCTCCCTCCGTCTACCAACGCGTATCACCTTTTCTGGATCCTTTGTTCCCTTCCTCCCCTCTCCTCTCCCTCGGCCTTCCTCGTGCCATCCGTATCTTTGATTCCTCCCCTCTCTCTCGCCCTCTTTCCTTTCCCTTTCTTTCTCCCCTCAACCCTCTCCCTCTCTCTCTCTCTCTCACTCTCTCCCTCCATCTCACTCCCTCCCCCCTTCCTCCCCTCTCTCTCTCTCTCTCCTGAACTGTAAATGAATTTATTTCCCCCAACTGTCCTAACAAAACCGGTAAAAAAAGGAAAACAAAAAGACAGAAAGGAAAAAAAGCGAGCGAGGGAGAAGCAAAAAGAGAGAGAAAAACCTCCCTTTGGCGCAGTCGTTGTGTGTAATGGTGGGAGGGCGAGGGGGAGGGCGAGGGGGAGGGGGGAGAGGGTGGCCTGGGTGAAGGAGAGAGGGGGTCGGGGAGAGGAGGAGGAGGAGGATGAGGAGAGGGTGAAGCGGGGAGAGCGGGAAACGAAGAGGAGGAGGGGGGGAGGG
>BOPN01005760.1:37500-40000 GCA_017312705.2 Penaeus japonicus | reverse complement strand
AGAGAGAGAGAGAGAGAGAGAGAGAGAGAGAGAGAGAGAGAGAGAGAGAGAGAGAGAGAGAGTGTGTGTGTGAGAGAGAGTGTGAGAGAGAGAGAGAGAGAGAGAGAGAGAGAGAGAGAGAGAGAGAGAGAGAGAGAGAGAGAGAGAGAGAGAGAGAGAGAGAGAGAGAGAGAGAGAGAGAGAGAGAGAGATCCATATTACCGCAACAGGCATCCCTGACTCTTCTCGCGTCCATTTCGTAGAGCCTTTTCCTCTTTCAGCAGCCTCCCTGTGACCCTTCACGAGGGCCCCGCCATCCGAGGGCGCCGTAAGTGGCGGTTTCGGGCAATCGATATGTTAATACCAGAGATTATTCGGGTTTTCCTACCGCGGCAATTATGAGAGTGGCGTCTGGTGGCCCAAGCGACGCCCCTTAATACCGCGGCAATGCCCCTTTGGCTGGTCTGTCTTTCGATCGGGGCGTCATTTGCTCGCTTCGCCTGCCCCGCCCCAACAATGCCGTCGGGGGACGAACGGCATTGCATATACCCTATACTCCAGCAGTCCACAAGCCATTCAACCATAGCGGTTACATGATGCTGATAAGTCACCTAAGTCGCCTAAAGAATCCTCCGCGAAAGGCCAAAGGATATGCCGTATCATCCCTCAAATATTAGACGTGAAGAAAAAGGAAGAAAAATCTTGAAAGATCTCTAGAGCGTCGTTAATCTTTATGAGCATTAGGCACAGGTGAATACGTGTTTATTTACATGTTTATTTGCATTACTTACAGCTTATATGTATGCCATGAGCAGAGGTTGCACGAAACGTGCCCAATCAGGCCTGAACCGCCGGCTGCTGTAGCCAAAGGCTCAAGAAGCAAACAAGTCTCTATACAAATGCAGCGGGGCGGAGCCATTTCGGAATAAAGGAGGAAACAAAGGGGCAGAATGCACGGGAGGTTGTCACCTTGTCATTAACACTGTGTTCAAATGCCGAAACAACACTTTTCATATATATGACACTACGCCTCTTCAGGCGGGAACAGCTAAAGCGGAGGCGTTTTACCCAATTGCGGCTGATTTTATTCCTGCTCACCCGTAGCAGTTTCCGACGTGGGATTCTAGAGGCAAGAGGAGACTAAGCAAGGAAAGGTAAACCTGCGGACGGCGCTTGGCTTGGCCAAAGCTGTTTCACATCTTTCCATATTCCACTGCAAAAGATACTGCATCGGAGGTACTACTGACTGCTCTCAGCCGGCTTGGCGAGTGATTGGAATCGGTTCGAGATTAATTTGGGGAAATAAAAGGCCAGTGCCTGTGTGAAGAGGAGCCAACAAATGCATTATAGTTTACGCGGAGTAGCTCCGAATAACAGACGATTCCCTCGGCGGTCTTGGTATTAGTAATGACCTCTTCTGGCAGTCGTGAACAAAGAGGCTGAGGCAGGTGGAACTGTCCGCGAGAACATGGGCAAGCGACCTGGCTCTGCCACGTGAATTCTAGGTACAGTGAGTGAGACAGGGCTCCTTGGACGCAACCTATTCACACACTCCTACCTGTCTTCCGTAGAGGGACAGCTAGAAAAGGTAAACTGCAACAAGAGGTAAAAAAATGTAGAGAGAGAGAGAGAGAGAGAGAGAGAGAGAGAGAGAGAGAGAGAGAGAGAGAGAGAGAGAGAGAGAGAGAGAGAGAGAGAGAGAGAGAGAGAGAGAGAGAGAGAGAGCTGGCCAAAGAGCAGCTCAAAATCGGCGCCTGAATGGAATGCCCTTTCCATCCGGAATCCAAACTTTTTCTTAGACACAAAAAGCCGCTGCAAGGAACCTTTTTTCATTTGGCTTGCAGCCCCGGTGTTCTTTGGCAATCCATAACTCGGGTCATAGGAAGCCACGTTCCATTCAGCGAGCGGACGTGCGCGCGCATACATGGGCTCGAGTGACCGTTGAGCTCCTTGTAACGTTACAGCGCGTCGCAGATCTTGCCGCACGAGTGTGGATGGCGCGAAATCGAAACCCAACGCTCCTGATTCAAGACTTTTCTGATCACAAGCTCGTTACGGACAGGGCGAAGGTGGGGCGGAGAGCGGGGCCAGGGGGTCACGGGGAAGTGGCAAGGGTCAGCGGGTTACGGGGAAAGGTGGCAGGGGTCGCGAGGTCTATCGCGGGTCAGTGCGGGGTCACAAACATGTTCGCGCCAAGGACTGTCGGAGGGGGGGGGGGGCAGGTAGAGGGGGGGGGGGGGGGCGAGGGAGGGAGTGCGTGTGTAAATAAGGGAGCGTAATAGAAAGAGGATATCTATTCTCGTGCGTGTGAGTCTGTGGATATATTGCTCATTTGCATGCGTGCAGCCTATGTAGGTCTATGTTTATGTATTTCTCGTCTTCCTGACAGACCCCCTCCCCTACCTCTTGCCTCACCCGAAGCAACACTGAGCTCCTGTTGCTTTGAGTCTTCCCTTTGTATAGGTATGCATGCATGCATCGTTGTATGTATGTATGTATGTATGTATGTATGTATGTATGT
>BOPN01005760.1:27500-30000 GCA_017312705.2 Penaeus japonicus | reverse complement strand
TGTGGTGTTGTGGTGGTGGTGTGGTTGTGGTGATGGTGTGGTGTTGTGGTATGGTGGTGTGGTGGTGGTGTGGTGTTGTGGTGGTGGTGTGGTGTTGTGGTGGTGTGTTTGTGATGGTGATGTGGTGGTGGTGGTGGTGTGGTAGTGGTGGTGGTGTGGTTGTGGTGATGGTGTGGTAGTGGTGATGGTGTTGTGGTGGTGTGGTTGTGTGGTAGTGGTGATGGTGTGCTGGTGGTGGTTGTGTGGTGGTGATGGTGTGGTGGTGGTGATGTGGCAGTGGTGATGCTGTGGTGGTGGTGTGGTAATGTGATGGTGCTGTGGTGGTGTGGTGATGGTGGTGGTGCTGCTTCTCCCACACGCGTCCCTCTCGCCGTCCTACAACTCCCACTCACCCTCCCCCCCCTTCCCGCCCACCGCCACTCGTAACTCAACACATAAATCAGACTCCCTCCCCCCCTCCCCCCCTCCCACAGCCTACCCCGACCTGCTCCAACCTACCTCCCTCCCCCTGCCCCTTTTCCTCCCACTCCCCTCCCCACCCGACCCCCTCCCTCTCCTCCCGCCGGCCGGAGGGACCCAGCGGTCGTTGTAGCGGGTGGTCAGGCGGGAGAGGTGGTCGGGCGGGAGAGGTGGTCGGGCGGGAGAGGTGGTCGGTCGGGCGGGGAGGTGGTCGGTCGGGCGGGGAGGTGGGCGGGCGGGAGAGCGAGCGACGGGCCACCCAGCCGCTCTGCTCGCTAGGGCAAGTCCAGGCAAAGTTTTAAAGAAAGGGGTGATGGAGGGGAGGGAGGGGGAGGGAGGGGAGGGAGGCTGAGGGCGGAGGACATGGCTTTTCGGAGGAGGGCAAGAGGCCGGGCTCAGCCCAGCCAGAGAGCGCTAAGCGGCGGCAAGTGGGAGGCTGCGCTCGCCCGTGTTAGGGGCTGCGGTAATTGCTCTAATAAATGGCCGGCGTGGACACTTGCGATCCCTCGGCGCGTCTGGTGCGTGGACTCGGCGTGCCAGGGCGTGGAGGCGTGGAGGCGCGACGCGGCATCTGCCAAGAGCTGCAGAGGCGCTCGGCACGGCCCGTCGTGTAAAAAGAGGTGAAGAGCCACAGCGCGGCACGGAGATCCAAGAGGAGGCTTAAGAGGCATGAAGAGCGGCATAGAGGCACACAAAGAGGCTTAGAGCGACGATAGGGGCATAGAGGCATCGCGGTGTAAGGGGGGGGGGGTCGGAACTACAGAGAGCTCTTCTGATGGCGAGGGAGGGGAGCGTAAAGAGCTGTTAATGATTTCGGCAGTACAGAACACACTGATGACAGGAGGCGCGGCGCCCCGAATCCCACGCGTGGGTTACTACATGGGAGTTGTAGTCGCAAGAGAAGTCTCCGGGCTGCGGAACATCACTCCAGCGAGGCTTCTGTATGAGATACATACAATATGCAGTCACACGGTGGACTTGCATAAGGCGCATTGCAATCAGCAATTGAAGTTTTGTTTCTGTAAAATCAACAAATGTTAAACTGGCTATCATAACCTGTTGCTCTTGCAGACGCCATCTATGTTATTGGAGGAACATATCTTCCACTTCCGATTTCCACAAATCCCTCTCTGATTACCATGCAATGGATGGCTACCCAAATGTCATTTACAAAAGATGCAACAAAATATTTTCTTGTTCTATGTTTAATACAAAACTAGAAAGAAGCACATAACTTGGCATTTCTACGATAGGCAAGAAGTCAAAATGGCGCACACGCTGGCGTTACAAGAATGAAGTAGGCGACAGAAGACTGCAAGGAACGGATGTGTCTATCCCCTGGCAACATGGCTTGGCTTTGATGCTCCGAGTCTCGGTGTTACGCCGGTAGAGGGAGACAATGACTCCATAACAGGGGGCGGTGACAGCAATTAAAAAAAAAAGACAATCCTTTCCACAGTTTACATTTCTCTGCAAGTGACGCCACTGAACGTGATCCTAGGAATCTGAATGCCCTGGGCGCCCACAATCGACCAAGAAACTCTGCAACAAAACAACAACAACAACAAGGCAATATAAATGGTATGTCAGCAGAAGTGTTTGGAGAGATAAGCAGGCACACAGGCGCTCATCTGCATCTGAATTTGAGTGTGCCAGTTCGCGTGCGTGCGAGCGCGAGTGCGTGCGCGTGCATGCATGAAGGCACGTGCATCCCAATCCCACTCAGAGGCAGGACCTTCCCGGTCGCGGCGGAGTGGCCTCCCCGGCGTGCCTGCGGCCTCGTCAGGAGGATCAGCTCCTTCACGCGCCACGCGCCCGCGACCCCTAAGACGGTAACTTATTAGTTAGATTACCGTCATAAAGCCACGGCGATTTGCATACTGGAGGACGCCCGGACTCGCATCGATTCGCCGATGGCAAGTCGCGACCGCCAAAAGCCCCGACTGTTTGGCCGGAGCGTTGCAAAACAAACCGGCCGCTCTTGTCAATCAATATACGGTATTCCAAAGTGACATCTCTCTCTCTCTCTCTCTCTCTCTCT
>BOPN01005760.1:15000-20000 GCA_017312705.2 Penaeus japonicus | reverse complement strand
ACCTCCCCTCCTATCCCCCGTCCCCGCCCTCCTTCCTTCTCGGTCTCTCTCTCCCCGTCTTCCTCCCCTCCTCCTCCCCTCCCAGTCTCCCTCGCCCGTCCTCCTTCCCTCTTGGTCTAGGCCCTTCCGCTCTCCCCTCCCCCTACCCCCCTTCCACCCTACCCCCCATCCACTCCTCCCCCTCAACACAAACACACTCCGGGCGTCTGCCTCTGCCAAGACGCCCGCTCTCAGTCTCTGGCTCCCTCCCTCCCTCCCGTCCTCCCTTCCCCTCTCGCTCTCGCTCTCTCTCTCTCTCTCTCTCTCTCTCTCTCTCTCTCTCTCTCTCTCTCTCTCTCTCTCTCTCTCTCTCTCTCTCTCCATCCCTCTTGAAGCATAAAGATGGCGAGCCCAAACCTCTCCTGAGTGGCCCGGCAGCAGGATGGAGGGTGAACGCAGCCATCCGACCTCAGACAGACGGACGGACGGACGGACAGACAGACAGACTCGCCAGATCTCGAGCTGCGAGACGCAGAAACAGGCCAACTTCGCAGAGGGAAAAACTCCAACAAAGAGAGTGACTCTAAACTCCGAATGTTGAACAGTCTGGCCTCGAGTGACTTTCGGTTTGCCCAGAACAAATCCGGACTTTAAAAAGATAAATAAACAAGGAGCACACACACACGCGCACGCACACACACGCACACACACACACACATACACAGAAGGTCCTTCGGGGATCCTGCGTTCAAGCGACACTCCTCCCGATTTTTATTCGCTTCCTTCTCCACGAACCGCATAGGCGCGAGCGAAGGAGGAGGAGGAAGGTGATAAGAGCAAGAAAAATGAGGAGAAAGAGAGGAAGGGGGGGGGGGGAATAGCGAGGGAGAGGGCGAGGGTGAGGGAGAAGAATGAGGGAGACAGAAAAAGGTGAAGGTGAGGGAGAGGGAGAAGGAGTGGGAGAAAGACAGAAGGCAAGAAGAAAGGCAGGAGACAAAAATGAAAGAGCGAAGAACGAAATCGGTAGAGAAAAATGGGAGACAAGAGAGAAAGAGAAGCAGAGAGGAGACGACCAGGCCGAATCAGGAGACAGAGACAGCAGGATCGCGAGCGAGAGAGACGAGCGATGCCTTGGGAAAGGGTGTCGTGACGACTCGGAGATCGAAACGGCCAAAAAAACGCCACAAAAAGGCCGGGCGGAGTCGTGCGCCGCCGCGCGTCTGTCTCCGTGACCGCCGATGAATGCCCGGCCTGCGACACCGACACTCGAATCCCGTTTTCTTTACCTCGCGTACATGGCCACGCTCTACGTTGTCTTCCTCTGCTTCCTGTGAATACAAGCCTCTGCTTCTGTGCCTCTTGGACGCCTTCTGCGTCCTCCTCATGTACGAGGCTTCGTTTGCTTTACGTTTTCTGTGTACAAGACGCTCCGTTTCTCTCCGCATGTAGTTCCGTTTTCTATGTCTCAGTTGTGATGGGTATATTTGCCTGTTATAAAACTGTGTGAAATTTAATAGGCCTACTTCTGTTTCAACAAAATCCAAATCAAAATAAACTGATGTATCCGCACTGTCCATTCCTCTTAAGAGTGTCCACTCGCATCCGACAGCCTGACTAAAGACCGAAGGCCTACAACGTGATTCCACCCCAATCGCTCTCCCGCAGCACAGCGCCCGACCGCCCGTCGCAACGAACTGAAAACCCGTCCATCAATTTTGAAAAGGGAGTTCCCTCTCGCAAGTCTTCGTCCCGGGAGGCACAATTAGCCGTCATTACACTAACACAATAATCGTTAATCATAAAACCACAGGCCTTGAGTAACACCTAATTACTTGCTAGCACTCTAGCTTTCCTGCCTTTTTTATGATCTTATTTTTTGTTCGCCTCTACTCGTACGCTCTCCCTTTTCCAGAATGGCATTCTCATTTGGTCTGTATTTCTACCTTGCTATCTCTTTCTCCTGTACAATTCTCTCTTCGCCTCCGTCCCTTCTTCCCAGCTCTAATATCATAATCACAATGTCTTTTTTACTACTATCTTTCTTTTCATTTCTGCATTTCTCTTTCTCCCTACGAAGATAATTCCCATTTGTCCTTTCAATCTCTACCTTTCCATTCCTCTCTGATGAGCGCACAGGCCGAGGTGCTTGCTTGATCGCCATCGCTCACCCGTACATAGCCTTTTGTGTTCACCATTCCTGTTCACCAAAGTGCTGCGCTCACTATCACTTTCGCTGAAGAACAAGGCTTTCAGCTCTATCATTTTCGTCTCTTTCTCTGTTCTGGTGTTCCATTCCCGTTATCCGCGCCCTTCCATTTTCGTTCGTTCGTTCGCCTGGTTCCATCTATTCATACGTCCATCCGCCCACCTCTCCGGTAATCCACTCATCCATCGCCGGGCTTCCCCGCGGGAGTCTCTCCCTTCAACAAAATCCATCTCACGAGGGAAGGATTGCACTGGTCTCCCTCTCCCCTCCACCCCCCCTCTCTCTCCCTTTATTTCATTTGCCTCTCTTCCCTTCTCCTTTTCCCTTCAATCCTTCTCTTCTTCCTCCCTTCCCTCTCCTCTCTTTTCCCCGTTCAATCTTCTCCTTCCTTCCCTTTCCTCTTCCCTCCCCTGCCTCTCCTTTTCATCTGTACTTCTCTCCTCCTTTCCCCTTACCCCTTTAATTTCCTCTCCTTCCTTTCCTTCTCCTTTCCCTTCCTTCCTTCCGCGTCCTTCTCCTTCCTTCTCCTTCCCTGCAAGAGCAATACCCGGAGAGCTTTCACTTATCACAACTGGAATTATGTAACTAATATGGCAGTGACAAATGGGGGTCAGGGAGAGGGGAGGGGATGGAAGGGGTAGGGGGCAGAAAGAGGACGAGAGTGGAGAGGAACGAAGAAGGAAGGAGGGGGTGGTAAAGGGGAAGGTGAGGCCAAGAAGGAAGGAGGAGGATGGGGGGGGGGGGGCGGTAGGGGTTGACTTCAGGCATGGCGATCTGGTGGCGTCGCGACAGTAAACGTCCGGATGCGACAGAGTGCCAGCGAGTCCCGCAAGTGGCCTTGTCTCACGATGCCCACTTGCGCGTTCTGGCGCTGTCGTGAAGTATGTGCGATGTTTGTGTACCGTTTGCTGCGCGTGGCTGCACTCATCCCTTGGCACATACATGTATGTGATGCATTCTCTGCTCACGAGCTTAATGCAGCGTTTACATGGCGCACGCTACCTTGGCGGTTGAGCGTGTGTATGAACCGGTGTTTTTATTTTGGTTATTAATTCGCTGCACGTCTCTCGGCTCATGCAACTTGCTGTGCCTTTTATGAATGGCTTATCGCCTTTTTAAAGATCACAAGTCGCTGACTGATTCCTGTTCTGCTAATCATATAAGCTCCATGTTAGAGCTGCAACTTTTTAACGTGTTTTTGTGAGTTATGTGCAGAGAGTGAAGCTTGAAGCGCCTGTGTTTGCGTGATTGTGTATCAACTGCGTGCAATTCACGCGTCCTTTGGTGCTCTCATGAAGTGCCTGAAGTCCCGCTTCCTACGTCAGCGAACATGCAAAGGGAAGTACTTGGTTCACCCTTGGGTCGCACTCGTGGCGGGTGTCGGCTTTGATGAATTGAGTGAATTTTAAAGCAGAGCTGAGTCTTGTGCTGAAAGCAAACTTATTCATATCCCTTGCATGTCTATATTTTTCGTCATTAGAAGTGTTCTAGAAGAGCCTTCTCAGATCCCATACAACGGAAAACGTTAAACGATAAAAAAATAAAAAAAATAGTAAACACATGTGACAAGCAAAATAAAAGCCTGTTACTAACAAGCGACCCTCTGTCACTGCGGCTTGTGACAGTTTGCTGCTCGAGCATCTCAGCCAATGCCCCCGCCACTCAATTACTTGCTCGCATTTCACACACACAAACGGGGACGCAAGCAAATCGAGCAAATGCATTCAGCAAAGTACATACTCTCGGAGCATATGCCCGCGCATATAATCAACTTTCAGTCTTGACGTGGCTGCGGGCACTTGTGCTCGCGCGCGCGTGCGTAAAACTTATCGTCTCATTAGTGCTTGAGCAATCATCTCGCTCGCCCGAATCTCCGATGATTTTGCCGTAACAATGGCGAAGGAGCTGCACAGAACACTTCCGTCCCCCTTCCCCTCCCTCTCCATCCCTCCTCCCCTCCTTGCACCCCCCCCCCCCGCCCACTTCCGACGCTGGGGAGCAAGAAGCGAAAGGAACTGAGGCGGGGGTGTGAGTGGGCGTGGGCATTAAGCAGTGTGGGCACGGGAGGAACGAACGGTGTGTGGGTATGGATGGGCATGGGGACGGGGCGAGGGGGCGGAGTCTCTCCCTCTGATGTCATCCAATTAACAGTCTGTCTGTATGCTAATGAGCTTACTGTTCCGTCCCGCATGGATGCTGCTCTTGATGTTCCTTCGCTCCTTCACTCCTTCTCGTGTCTTTTCTCTCTCCCGATCGGCAAATCAACCGAACAGAGTGGCGTCTCTCACTGCGCCGTCGGCGTGCTCAGAACGCCGCCCTACGAGCAACCTTCTCCTCTGCCATGTCTCCTCGGGCGGGCAGGGGCAGCGCTTGACCCGCAGGCCGGCAACCGCCCCTCGCGAGCACTGGCCTGGAGGCGAAGAGTCGCCCCCGAGCCAAGTGGCAGGAAATCTTCGCGGCGCGCCAGCCCGGCCGCCGAGGCCTCACCTTTAAACCGGCGGCTTCAATCACCCAACAAACCAGGCAATCACCACGTAAATAAACCCCAAATCAGGCCAAATAAACAAGCAATCTCCGGGCCATCTCTCGCGCCCTCGCTCTCGCCCTCTTCATCTATTTCTCTCTCTCTCTCTCTCTCTCTCTCTCTCTCTCTCTCTCTCTCTCTCTCTCTCTCTCTCTCTCTCTCTCTCTCTCTCTCTCTCTCTCTCTCTTTCCTCCCTCTCTCTCCTCCCTCTCTCTCTCTCCCTCTCTCTCCCTCCCCTTCAGCCCCTCGCCTCTCCCCTCTCCATCTACCTGCCTCCTCCCTCCCTCCCTC
>BOPN01005759.1:62500-77500 GCA_017312705.2 Penaeus japonicus | reverse complement strand
TTTTCCTTCCCTCTTCCTCTCTCTTCTTTTCTCTTTTTCCTTCCCTCTTCCTCTCTCTCCTTTTCTCTTTTTCCTTCCCTCTTCCTCTCTCTTCTTTTCTCTTTTTCCTTCCCTCTTCCTCTCTCTTCTTTTCTCTTTTTCCTTCCCTCTTCCTCTCTCTTCTTTTCTCTTTTTCCTTCCCTCTTCCTCTCTCTTCTTTTCTCTTTTTCCTTCCCTCTTCCTCTCTCTTCTTTTCTCTTTTTCCTTCCCTCTTCCTCTCTCTCCTTTTCTCTTTTTCCTTCCCTCTTCCTCTCTCTTCTTTTCTCTTTTTCCTTCCCTCTTCCTCTCTCTCCTTTTCTCTTTTTCCTTCCCTCTTCCTCTCTCTCCTTTTCTCTTTTTCCTTCCCTCTTCCTCTCTCTCCTTTTCTCTTTTTCCTTCCCTCTTCCTCTCTCTTCTTTTCTCTTTTTCCTTCCCTCTTCCTCTCTCTTCTTTTCTCTTTTTCCTTCCCTCTTCCTCTCTCTTCTTTTCTCTTTTTCCTTCCCTCTTCCTCTCTCTTCTTTTCTCTTTTTCCTTCCCTCTTCCTCTCTCTTCTACGCTCTGGTCCTTCGTTCTAACCCGAAAACCGATCCTTCGCTCCCTCCCTATGACCTCCCCCCCTCCCCCCCCACGTCCCTTCCCTCCCCACTTCCTTCACCTCCTCTTATTTTTTTTTCCTTTCTTAGACACTCCCTTTATTCGTCCTTTCCTCTTCCTACTTTTATTTCTTTCCTGCCTCTTCCCTTCATCTTCGTCTTCTTTTTTTTTCTTCTTCTTAGAGAGAAAGAGAAAGATAGAGATAGACTGATAGATGGATAGATAGAAAGAGAGAGAGAGAGAGAGAGAGAGAGAGAGAGAGAGAGAGTCAGGGAAAGGATAAGAAAAAGTGAGAAAGAGAATGAAACAGAGAGAGAGAAAGAGAAAGAGCAAGAGAAAAAAAGAAAGAGAAAGAGAGAGCCAAAAATTACCAAACGAATAAAAGAAAATAACTTCGCCGCCCCCTCCTTCTGACCCCCCCCTCCCCTCCCCCTCTTTCTAACCATACCCCTCCATCTCCCCCCCCCCTCCCCACCCCCCCACTTCTCCCCAACCAACAAGCATCAGAGAGTGAGCGAAAGAGACACACTCGCCCTGAATTGCATCTCGCTCAGTTCATGAATGAGAATCTTCGCCCAGATTGTAGCTCGTAAAAAAAGGACGAAGGGGGGGGGGGGTTAGGGAGAGCGTGGTGGGGTTCAGGGGGAGGAGGGGGGTAGGGAGAGCGTGGTGGGGTTCAGGGGGAGGAGAGAGGGGGTAGGGGGAGAGGGAGAATGTGGTGGGGTTCAGGGGGAGGATGGGGGAGGGTAGGGAGAACGTGATGGGGTTCAGGGGAAGGAGGGGGGGTAGGGAGAACGTTATGGGGTTCAGGGGAAGGAGGAGGAGGAGGGGTAAGGACAGGGGCGGAGGGAGGATGGGGAGGGAGGAGGAGAGAGGTAGGGAGGGGGGGAGAAGAAGGGGGAAGGGGTGGTGTGTTGGTGGGAGGGAGGAGAGAGGGGGAGGGAGGAGGAGAGAGGGGGGAGGGGGGGGAAGAAGGGAAAAAGGGGTGGTGTTGGTGGGAGGGAGGAGAGAGGGGGCGGTTAGGGGAGGGGAGGAGAGAGGGGAAGGAGGAGGAGGGAGGAAAAGATAGGGGGTGATGAGGAGGTGGAGGAGGTGGTGGAGGAGGAGGAGGAGTCCGAGGAAGAATAGGAGGAATAGGAGTATGAGGAGGAGGAGGAAGAAGAGGAGGAGGTAGAATAGGAGGAATAGGAGTCTGAGAAGGAGGAGGAAAAAGAGGAGGAGGAGGAAGAAGAGGGGTAGGAGTAGGAGTGGCAATAGGAGGAGCAGGAGGAGGAAAGGAGAGGGCTGTCGGGTTGGTGGGAGGGAGGATAGAGGGGTGGGTAAGAAAGGAGAGGAACAGAAAGAGAAAGAGAGAGGGAAGAGTAGAGGGGAAAGAGAGAGAGAGAGAGAGAGAGAGAGAGAGAGAGAGAGAGAGAGAGAGAGAGAGAGAGAGAGAGAGAGAGAGAGAGAGAGAGAGAGAGAGAGAGAGAGAGAGAGAGAAAGAGAGAGAGTGGAGGCAGAAATGAAGAGAGACAGGAGAGAGATAACGAAAAATGTCCTGAGAGAGAAAAATATTGCAAATATACCCAGTCCTACCCTAAAGTCCATATATATATATATGTATGTATATGTATGCATGTATATATATATATATATATATATGTATATATATATATATATACATATGTATATATATATATATATTCATTTATTTATCCATTTAATATATGTATGTATGTGTACACACACACACACACACACATACTTATGTATGTAAGTATACAAGTACATAAAAAATAATTTATTTCTTCTGTGAATTTACCTTCCCTTCTATAATCCTCCGCTTTTGAACCACCTTCTTCTTCTTCCCTTGTCTCATTCCTCTTTCTCACGCCTTATTGCCTTCGTCTGCCTCCGCTGCTCCTGCCCCTCGGCGCCTCTCGCATCTCCCTCTTCTTCCCCTTCGTCCTCTCCCACGCCCTCCTCGCTCCCTTGCTCATTCCCGCATTTATCTCGTTCCGCGCCATCTCCGCCCGCCAGACTCATTCCTGTTGCTTGCTTTTGGCTGCGTCTTCTCTGGGGAGCTCGGCCCTCGCTCTCCAGGGGCGGGGAGGCGGAGAGTCGGGTGAATGGGTGGACCGGTGGATGGATGGATGGATGGAGAAAGAGGTAGATGAGTAGGTGGATAGATCAATTTGAGCAATGGTACACACACACACACACACACACACACACACACACACACACACACTCAAGGTAACAAGGTCTAGGGGCTGACCCAAGGGTGTGGCCGGTCCTACCCTTTGTGAATCGCCCCAGGTCCTGCCGACCCAGATGGTAAGCACCTGGGCGGGTCCCTTGCCCAGGTTGCGAGTGACGGCCAACGGCAGGCCAGCAGGAAATTGGTGGGAAAGACGGATGAGTTACGACCTCTGAACACAATGGTTGCTTGCAAGCAGAGGATCTTCCGGGAAGAGAGGTGGTGATCTCTAAAAACTCACCCGACAGAGGACAATGGTAAACCACTCCTTGTACTTGCTAGAAATAGTTATGGTGATTCACAGATACAGAATATTGGCTGACGGTTTATGGAGATTGCCTCCTTGGGAAGGGATTCCTCGCCCAGTAGGGATGCTTCGCGGCCATAGGGCGTGCCTGACCGTCATCATGTGACTGAGGCTCGAATAAGAATGCCATCAGAATTGGTGCATGGAATGTGAGGAGACTCCATCAAAGTGGGAAGCTAGAGAACGTGAAGCAAGAAATGACACGACTTGGCATAAACATCCTTGGTATTTGTGAAACTAAGTGGAAGAAATGTAGGATTCTTGTGAGTGATGAACATAACTTGACATAATCTGGGAGTGAAAAGCATGAGAGAGGAGTTGGACTAGATAAGGAAAGTGCGGGATGTGTTAAAGGGTATTGGCAGCTACCAGAAAAAAGTGCTATTAGTGAAGCTGAAAGGAAAACCATTGGCTATTTCCATCATCATAGTCTGTGCACATCCGAGTGAGGAGAAAGAAATCCATCAATTTTATGAAATGGTAGATGAAGCTCGATCTCAGTGCATCACAAGAGGTGATCTTTTTGATGAGTGACTTGAATGCAAAAGTGGATTGTGAATAGGATGACATGGTGATTGGGAAACATGGATTGGGAAAGTAGAACGAGAGAAGGGAAAGATTTGCTGAGTGGTGTGCATCGAATGGTCAAGTGATAATCAACACACGGTTTGAAGAACATCCAAGGAGGTTGCGGACATGGAGAAGTCCAGGAGGTGATACGAGGAATCAGAGAGACTACATTACCATCAATAAATATTTCCGAAATGCAGTCCAGCATTGCAAGACATATCCAAATGTTGACTAAGGGAGTGATCATATACTAGTCATTTGTAAACTGAAAGTAAAATTGGAAAAGCTAAAGAAACCAACATCAGCACGAAAATTGCAATATGCAGCATTGTTAGAAGACCCAGCAAAGAAAAAGAATATGATGCGACAGTCAAAAGCCGGTTTGAGGTTCTTGAAGATGAAGGTGAAATTAAGTCAAGCTGGTGTAGTTCTAGAGTCAGTTGTAATGACAACAAAGAAAGTTCTGTTTCAGAGAGAAGAGCAGACGAAAAATAACTGGATAACAACAGAGATATTGGACCTGATGAAAGGAAAGAGAGAGATAACAAACATCCGACAGAGAGAGTTCAGGATATAAAGTAAATGACCGGGAGATCGAGGCTAGATAGAGAATGGCTATGACAGAATTGCTAACTGCAAAATATGAAGGAATTGAACAATGCAAGCACATGGAACCAGCTACGATGCATAAGAAGATCAGAAAAATCAGTGGTCATAAATCTTGTACATCATCAGAGTGCATAAGAGATAAAGCTGGCAATTTTATCATGGGAAAAGAGAAAGTGTTTGAAAGGTAATATATTGGTGACCTATTCCATGACGACTAGGGAGAGAAATCAACAATACAAAAGAAAAAGGATGGGACAACTATTCTCAGACCAGAAGTAGATTTAGCGTTGAGTAAAATGAAAAGGAATAAAGCTGCTGGACGCGATGACATTGCTATGGAAATGTTAACGTCGGAGGATTTTAGAATTGATAGATTGACTGACTTGATAAATGAAATATATGAAAGTGGAGAAACAACAGATGACCTGAGCAAGTCAGTATTTATTGCAATACCCCCAAAACAAGGGCAATAGAGTGTGACTTACATCGAACAATTAGTCTTATGAATCAATTAGTTAAACTGATTTTGAAGATCATTATGCAGAGAGTTCGGGGAAAGAAGAGACAGGAGACAGGCAAGGAAGAGTGTGGATTATTGGAGGAAACTGGAACCAAAATTGCCATCTTTATGGTTCAGATGCTGTCTGAAAAAGCAATTGAAATGCAGAGAGATTTGCATATATGTTTTATAGACTGTTCTAAAGCATTTGATGTGGCAACACGAAAAGCTGATTCATGATCTGGAAGTTTTAGATCTGGATGGTAAAAATTTGCATTTTATACGTAATTTATATATATATATATATATATATATATATATATATATATATATATATATATATATATATATATATAAACATCTTGCATGCGAAATGACGATGAGATGAGTGATTACATTAAAATCAAACAAGGAGTTAGACAAGGGAGTGTGCTTTCACCTGACTTATTTAATTTTTTTTTTTTATAGAAAACTGAAAGGTTTGGAAGGATTTTCTGTAGGAGGTCATACAATGTAAGATTTGCAGATGACTCAACACTTGTAGCAGAGTCACAGCAAGGTTTGCAGAGTCTATTGCAAGAGGTGGTGGTGGAAAGTAGAAAGACAGGGATGGAAATAAATCACATGGTGATAGATAAAAATAATCCTAGATGCAAATTGTACATTGGAAATGACCTCATACAGTAATTGCTATCGAAGCAGAGGAAGACAAAGGCTAACATGTCTGAAAAGTCTTATATGCCATATGGAAAAATGCTTACCAATAAGTGAGAATGAAATAGCAAAAGTGGGAGATTTACTACACATATAAAGGGATAGGAATCGAGCCATGGTTGCTAAAGTCTGGATATATATGTATATATATATATATATATATATATATATATATATATATATATATGTATGTATATATATGTATATATATGTATATATATATATATATATATATATATATATATATATATATATATATATATATATATATATGTATATATATGTATGTGTGTGTGTGTGTGTGTGTGTGTGTTTGTGCACACACACACACACACACACACACACACACACACACACACACACACACACACACACACACACACACACACATATATATATATATATATATATATATATATATATATATACTAAAGGATTTCCTTTCATACCTAGCAAAGAAATAGCAACATGTCTCTACTCATCTCTTTATTTTAAAGAACATACTTTAAAAAAAAAAAAAAAAAAAAAAAAAAAAAAAAAAAAAAAAAAAAAAAAAAAAAAAAAAAAAAAAAAAAAAAAAAAAAAAAAAAAAAAAACATCTGGCACCTCACCGTAAATATCTCACCCCAGCCGACGTGAGAGCGGAACCATAAATCGACTCCCTTAGAGCACAGTGTCATAAGGGCGAAAATAAAGTAGAACACAAGTAGCCACCAAGCGACTCGTTCGCATAAGCTACAGGCGAGCTTATTACGATAGCAACGTCCGAATCTATTGCTTAGTGTAGATTTCGTGACCTCGTGACCTCGTGACCTCTCTGGCTAGAGGTTAGATGAGGGGGGAGGAGGGGGAGGAGGGAGGAAGAGAGGGGAGGAGGGGGAGATAGAGATAGGTAGATAGATAGACAAGAAGAGAGACATGATATTAGATAGACAGATTGGTAGATTGATATATTGATAGGCAGGAAAATTTACTAGTAGATAGATAGATAGGTAGGTAGTAACTATACAATTAGTTAGTTAGATAGATAGATAAACATAAAATAAGACAGACAGACAGACAGAAAGACACACAGAAATAAATACAAACAAATAGACAAACAAATGAAAAGGCAGTCACATTCCACGCTCACTGTGGAATTACAAAAGGTTCAAAAAGGAAATAGAAGATGAATAATAATGATAATAATAATAATAATGATGATGATAATAATAATGATAATGATGATAATGATAATAATAATAATAATAATAATAATAATTATGATAATAATAATGATAATAATAATGATAATAATAGTAATAATAATAATAATAATAATAATGGTAATAATGATAATAATAATAATAATAATAATAATAATAATAATAATAATAATAATAATGGTAATAATGATAATAATAATAATAATAATAATAATAATAATAATAATAATGATAATAATAATAGTAACAATGATAATAACGATAATAATAATAATGATAATAAAAAGGAGTCTGCTGGAAAGCTAATGAAGAAAGTGATGACAATGATTATGATGATGATGTTATTGAAAGAATGATTATAAATGATGATCATAATGATAATGATATTGATGATGATAACAGTGAATGATAATGAAAATATTAGTAATGATAATGAGTATAATAATAATGATACTAATAATACTAATGACAATGATAATAATGATAGCAAAATTAATAACAATAATAACAATAAGATTAACAGTGTTGATACTGATAATGATAACAATAATGATAATGATGATAATAACTATACTGATAAGGATAGTAATTATCAAAATATCAATAAAGATAATAATAGCTGAAATTGATTATAATATTAATAATAATGAAAATAATAATATTAACAACAAAAATTATGATGATAATAATAATGATGATGATGATAATAACTTAACGCAAATGATAATGATGATAATAATATCTTAATGATAGTGATGTTAATAACGATTATGATAATAATGATAATGATGATAAAAGCAATATTAGCAATGATGATAATGATAATGATAATGACAAAAAAAAGATAATGATAATGATACTGGTAAAGATAACGATGATTATATTGCAAAAAATAATGATAATGATAGTAACAACAACAAAGAAAACAAAGTCCCACATACATACATACATACAATCCTGCTCACCCTATGCATCTATGTAGGTTTTATGTTTGGAAAGGAAATTCGTTAAAATAGACTTTTGTAATGTTT
This sequence comes from Penaeus japonicus, assembly GCA_017312705.2. Lineage (NCBI taxonomy): Eukaryota > Metazoa > Arthropoda > Malacostraca > Decapoda > Penaeidae > Penaeus > Penaeus japonicus. The sequence goes on along the minus strand of BOPN01005759.1, from coordinate 69,714 downwards.
CCTTTCTCTGTTTTCCAACCCCATGTCTCCCTCTACTCTCCTTTCATTCTCTGTTTCTTCTTTTCCATATTACGATCTCTCTCTCTGTCTCTCTCTCTCTCTCTCTCTCTCTCTCTCTCTCTCTCTCTCTCTCTCTCTCTCTCTCTCTCTCTCTCTCTCTCTCTCTCTCTCTCTCGCTCTCTCTCTCTCTCCCAGTTTAGAGCCAGCGATCTCACAGAGCAGACGTGTTTTTGTCCTCTCTCGTGACCTAGTGACCTGACCTTAGGTGACCTGATAATCCTGACAATTAGATCTTACGAATCTATCAGATAGATTGTGAGCCAGTGAGTGACGCTTTGTCTACATAAGTGCCATGGTGATTACAATTTCTATAGTGATAAAGTGATAGAAAGTGAGTGAAATTCGCACCGGAGTTGATCACAGCTTTAGCGTGCGAGCTGGTTTTTGGACCGGAGCGTCTGTTTGATAACGCCCCTTGTCAACAAAGTGAGGTCGGGGAGTGACCGCTAGGGTCAATCCCAATCAAATAGAGGGATAGCAATACAACCAAAACAACAGCATACCCTGAGCGTTCACCTGTGTTGACCTTGTCGGACCCCAGGCATGCCCTGAGGCAATTCGGGGAATACCTCTCGGGTTAAATCTGACGTCATGGCTAGTGCTGCCATACCGGCGTCTGGAGTGTCGACCGACCAGGAATGGAAATGGAAAACGAACCCTGGATGTGGGCAAAAGGCCAGCAACACTCAGCAACGAAGACATCACCATGGATTGCGGCAACAACGGCGACCCTAACGGGAAATGCGAAAACCCAAAAAGAAATTGAAGAAATCCACAAACGACACTGAGGCAGAACCGAAAGAAAGGGAGAATGATATTCCCCCACAAGACGAAACTGACGACGACGGATTCACACTTGTGCAAAGCAAGAAGAAGAAGCACCCAAAGAAATCGAACGCTGAAGCCGGACCACTGAAAACGGACAAACTCGCAACAACAACCGACGGCCCTTACGACCTGCAAAATGTGAGGAAGGCTACATACCTCAAGATCAGAGGGTAAGGCTAGACTTTCCGAAAGACACAGATGTTGCCTCGAAATACAGATGGCTGTTGCATACCACTAAATAGCATCATGGCACCAAAATTATATTTAGGAGAGATGAACACACATACATAATGGATGAAAGGAAAGGAGATGTAATTGAAGATCTGAACACGGAATACGGTGGAATCAAGCTCCACGAACCAACAGCACCCAAGGCCAAATCGCCAAGGGTCGACATAATCATTTTTGGGCTTAGTGTTCATCAAGAGGTGATACAATAGAAGCCCATGAACACCTGGCGAGGCCCGAGCGCCTGAAGGAAAAAGAGGCAGTGGTGGCCGAATGGACAGGACCCGAGCCTCCCCGGAAAAAAATCTGGGTTCCTTGGGGCTCTACCGCCCACTGCGGATTGCTTACTACAATCCGCCTGCACGGCGTTGCTACAAATGTCAACGTTGGGGGCACGTGGCTGAAAAGTGCAGGTCTGTAACCTACTGGTGCGGCATCTGCGCAGGAAAGCACCCCACAGAAGAGTGCAACAACAAAATTGAAAAGGGTGAAAAGCACGAGCAGTGCATAAACTGCTACAAAAAAGACGTGCGAGCATGGCATCAAGACTGCCCAAATAAACCGTCTATCGAGAGCAAGGGACCACAACGACTACCATTCAGGCACACAACAACGCAACGCATCAGGCTGCCGCGCCAGCGAGGTACCTGCGGTAATGCGTGGCATCAGGTGCGTCGGAGCGGTGCATCTCATCCCGAGGGGCATCAGGCCGACAAATGGCCGAAATTAGGCCACAGCCAGGCTGCTCGGCCAGTTGAAAACAGTGATAACGCCGAAGGACCAGCAGTCACAAACCAAGACACTGCAAAACAGGCCGGAGAAACTGATAGTGCTCCTGCAGTTATGTGTAGTGAAATAAGTGAAATGATTGATAAAACGGTCAAGGACATGTCAGAAAATTCTAGAAGTTGCTCTCGAAAAAAGCACGAGTGAATTTACAAAAACCGTTGAGCAACTAAAAGAAATAATTGAAATACAAAGATCCGAGATCAACAACGAAAAATCAGAAAGCAATGGGAAATGATGTATGAACGACAAAATGAGTAGGTGACGAAGACGAAGTCAGAAAGTTTACTGAAAAAAGTTGTCCAGATCACTCTGCGAAATCAGCAAAGAACTACAGAAATAAGAACTATCAGAGTAAAATAAACAGGAAGTTCTGATTGCTGTGTTATATCACGAACACAGAAAAATAAAATCGTGGTCCAGAATTGGTAACAAGACGTAGCATCGAACATGTGTGTGCGATCACCCGCTCAACATTCGCCTCACTTAAAGCATTGCCGACTTGCAGCAAGGCAATGCGCGGCTTTACAGCAGCACCATTACCGCCTGGCGAGAAAGTGTCCAACGATAACATTGATGTAATTTGTCTACAGGAATGCAGATTATCTAAGGGTGAGCATGTACCTAAAATAGTGTCCCATATATCGTACAAGCTTCAAACGCATAACTTCTTGTGTTATGTATGTCAAAAAGACTTTGCCGCATACAGTTTTGCCTCACAAAGGTCAAAGTAAGGCACACAGTTCCATGGAATTAAGATCTATATTGGAACCTCGACGCTTAATGTGATTAATCTGTGCACAAGCAAATCTATTTGACATAGATGTGCTGTCTGACCGCATTTTTACTCAGAACCTACCGTTATGGTTGGAGACTTTAACGCGCGCCACACTCAGCTCGGTGATCCCGTCTGCACCAATAGAAATGGATCGAGACTTTCGAGATTGTTAAGCAGTCATGACTTTGTGCCAGCTGATAGGTAATGATGAGCCCACCCATAAATGTGGAGGAATTCTCGACCGATGTATTGGTTTTCATTTGTATGGCACCGGGCATACATCCAGGATTACTGACGACCCACGTCCGATCATTTTGCTCTATTGTCGGAGATAAAAGTTCCCTGTAATGCTCAGCTCACAAGTGATTTTAAGAGGAGGAGGATAAAAATCCCAGTTGACAAGATATCTGATTTTGTTCAGTATATTGACGACTGGTACGTGAGTTATTATCCAGTCTGCCCATGCAGCTTCAATGATGATCTGGTTTCTAAGATACACAAGTATCAAGATATTGCAATCCAGAATGTAAAGAAAACTCGCGTCCCTTCCTCGAACTTATATAGCAATAACAAAGATTCTCTATTATCAACCCTAAAACACACTGCTCGAAAGATTGGTAGGGCGTACAGAAGAAACAGAACAGCTCCTTTACTGGAACTGTTTCAGGAGGTTTCTTCAAGAAGTTCGAGACAGAGTCGAATTATTGCAACAAGAAAAATGTGGGAGTAAACGGTTTACCCACTAAATAACTCAACACCAATAGAAAAGCAGGAGGATATTAATAGGATAAAAAGGGAAAGACATCTCAAATCGCACATCCAAATCCTCGAGAAAAAGCAAATGAGCTCATCAACAGATATGCTAGAGATTCGAGCCCTGACTCACTGAATAGTGAGTCAGCTGCTCTCTTACGCGAATCTTATGCAGGCATGAGGGAATTGATTGACTCGATGATTGAGCAGTATGATGATTGCGATGTTTCGCTACTTAATTGCTTACGCCGCCCTCACCAGAGGCAATTCAACAGCTCCTGGCGAGGATGGCATCACGTATGACGTCATTAGACTACTCAGAAATGTCCCCAGATCCTGTTCTACGATTGTTCCGACTCATTTATGAAAAGGGTGTGCTACCAATATCCTGGACGCAGAGTATTATAACACCAATACCAAAGACAAATAATCCAGGGAATACAGACCGATTTCAACTAGTTGTTCTCGTAAAAACTTTGAAAGAGTCATACTAAATCGGCTATTATTTAGAATCAAAGATAAAATGTCGCCAGCTCTTTATGGATTTATGCCAGACAAGAGTGTTCAAAATTGTATAACAACATTTCTGTCAATTCTTGGAGGCAATGGGTTCACTATTTTCCTGGATTTGAAGCCTGCATTTGATACAGCAAATAGGCAACAATCCACACGAACTAGCCTCGATGGGAATCGGGGGACGTATATTACAGTGGATCAATGGATACTTCCAGAATAGGCAATCAGCCGTAGTGTTTCGCGAAGGTAAGAGCGAACAGAAGGTCATGTCGCTCGGCACCCCCCAAGGGGGAGTCCTAAGCCCTCTGTTATTTAACGTATTGGGTAACTCCCCTATCAGACGTTTGAACAACAAGCCAATGCCACGATCATAAGCTATGCTGATGATATACTGATTCATGCTAGAAATTATCAAGACTGTTTATGTGCACTGCAGACAATATCGACGGTTCGCAATGAACTAGACTACTATTTCAATAGATAAGACCAAGGTATATAGTCACAATGTAAAAGATCGAGATAAACAGTTCACTATAGATAGTGATAGTATAGCTCAGGTTGAATCATTTCGATATCTCGGAGTAAATATTCCACATACGGCCGAAGATGTTGAGGTGATCAATCAAAAATGTAAGAGAGACTAGCGCCCTACGAGCAGTTGCTGGCAATAATGTAACTTCGGGGGCAAACATACGAATTGTAAGAATGATGTATACAGCTTACATAAGACCCCTCATTGATTATGCTGCACCTGCTCTAATAACACAGCCATCCCGAACAATTAGAAGGCTAGAAGTAATGCAAAATGTGGCAATGAGGATAATCCTGGGATGTCCAAATACTACTAAGGTCTTGAAGAAAGATAAAGAACTTGGATTGCCAAGCATTACTGATAGGATCACAGAAATCAACACAATGATAGCAATAAAATTATTAAGATCGTCAGATATAGTATAGCCAAGGAATCTTGTTAAATTACCTTCATGGGGCGCCATATCTGTTTGGGTCAAGAAAACATGCTCAGAGCTTCGAAACCATGATATGATAGAGTTCTGCAAAGGCATCCTCAAAAACATTCTGTTCCGCCATGGGAGATAAAGCACTTCGACATCATCAAAGCAAGTGTCCCTCAAAAAAAAAACAAATTGAAAACAACGCTCACCTGAAAGCTAAATTAAGAAAGGACATTCGAAGCAAATTCACGAGATACATGAGATAAAAACAGTTTATCTTCACTGATGGGTCGGTAATTCCAGACACAGGTTCACGCATGCTGCAATCGTATGCGACAATTGGAAGGATTAGCGATGTTACGACTCAACAACTGGGCGTCCATCCTGCAGGCAGAACTGTTTGCTTTACTTGTTGTTTTAAGATAGCCGATCAATGGGGGATAGTACTCTCATCATTACAGACTCCTCTCCTCACCACGTCTAAACTCATACAGAAATGATAACACAGGACTCGTGTCAACAGCGAGGCATAGGTTGAACAGATTGTTTCTGAAGGATGTAACCACTAAAATATTGTGGGTACCATCACACATAAATCTAGAGTTACACGATATGGCTGATGCTCTATCTAGATCATACAGTCATATGGATACTATTGAGTATGACATTGGTGTAACAACTGAGCATGTACGTAAGATCATAAAGAAAAAGCTCTCCACTCAGGCTGAAACTGAGAGAAATGCTGAGCAAGACACAAGCAGATCAATCATTCACCATAATGCTATGTCCAAGACAAAGCATATCTACGGCAGTACAAACAGAGTTACGAGACAGCTTGATGTAGTGACCGCAAGGTTACGCCATACAAATATTACTGGGAGTATAGTGTTTCAAACAATGCTGGGGGGACTGAATGCAAGTTGTGCAGTCAGCCCTATCTACACACTCCTTGACCACTATGTAATGATATGTCCCTAATTGAAGAAATTTCGTGAAAGGATTGAACGTAAAACATTGTACAGTATTGCAACATCCTTTATAGAGGACGGCATTTTATCAGATATATTACGTAAACACAAAGACTTTGCCTGTAATAGATAAAATTGCAAGGCCTCTCTAGAGTGATATACATGCACTACTATGTCTTATGTATAGCTTTGCCCTAGCTTATTGATTGACAGGGTCACAGTAATATCTGTTTTACCAACAATGTATGTCTCAGAAACTAATATGAACTGTACAAATCATTTAGGCATAGTTCCTATGCCTATTCATGTGTATACAATGTATATAGTATGAATAAACATATCAAATCTCTCTCTCTCCTCTCCTTTCATTCTCTGTTTCTTCTTTTCCATATTACGATCTCTCTCTCTCTCTCTCTCTCTCTCTCTCTCTCTCTCTCTCTCTCTCGCTCTCTCTCTCTCTCCTCTCCTTTCATTCTCTGGTACTTCTTTTCCATATTACGATTTCTCTCTCTGTCTCTCTCTCTCTCTCTCTCTCTCTCTGTCTTCTCTCTCTCTCTCTCTTGTTTTCTCTTCTCGCTTTCCTCTCTCTCTCTCCTCCTTTCATTCTCTGGTACTTCTTTCCATATACTCTTCTTTTTTTCGCTCTCTCTCTCTCTCTCTCTCTCGCTCTCTCTCTCTCTCTCCTCTCCTTTCATTCTCTGTTGCTTCTTTTTTTCATATTACAATTTCTCTCTCTCTCTCTCTCTCTCTCTCTCTCTCTCTCTCTCTCTCTCTCTCTCTCTCTTAATTGCTTATATGCTTATCTTTATTTACTTTTTCTTCAATCAGAGTATCATTAACTTTTCTCTGTGTATTTTCCTTTGATTTTTTGATGATGCAAATTACGCCAAACTGATAGATAAAGAATAAAAAAAAAACATACATTAGATAGAAAGATAGATATAAATAGATATAACAGAACGCAACAAGATCCCAAACAGCACAACAAAACACTCCCAAAAAAACAAATAGAAAATAAACAAAACCAAAGAAACAATAAAACACATATTGCAAACATAGCGAGAGATGTGTTCAACAATTTATTATGCTGAGTGTTGGGTGAGGGTAGTATGCCGTTGCCTGCATGCTCATTTGCATAACGATAAAATCAACGAGCGACTCTCGGCTTACAGAAGTGACCAGGACTTTCGCGACTAACACTTTCCCGAGCGCCGAAATAGCTAACATAAGATCAGGTTTCAACAGAGAGAGAGAGAGAGAGAGAGGAGGTGGAGGGGGGAGGAGGGGGGAGAGAGAGAGAGAGAGAGAGAGGAGGGGGGGGGAAGAGAGAGAGAGAGAGAGAGA
>BOPN01005759.1:40000-42500 GCA_017312705.2 Penaeus japonicus | reverse complement strand
TCATATGTTTAAAAAAAGTCAAATTACCACATGTGGTAAAAACTTGTTTGAGCTGCGGGAGAAATATTAACAATAAAAATCCTGCAATTATACTCGTAAAGTTGGTTCCCTCCCTCTCCCCTCTCCCCCCTCCCTCCCTCTCCTCCTCTCCCTCCCTCTCCTCCTCTTCCTCCCTCTCCTCCTCTCTCTCCCTCTCCTCCTCTTCCTCCCTCTCCTCCTCTTCCTCCCTCTCCTCCTCTCCCTCCCTCTCCTCTTCTTCCTCCCTCTCCTCCTCTCCCTCCCTCTCCTCCTCTCCCTCCCTCTCCTCCTCTTCCTCCCTCTCCTCCTCTTTCTCCCTCTCCTCTTCTCCCTCCCTCTCCTTCTTTCCCTCCCTCTCCTCCTCTTCCTTCCTCTCCTCCTCTCCCTCCCTCTCCTCTTCTTCCTCCCTCTCCTCTCTCTCCCCTCCTCCTCTCCCTCCCTCTCCTCTTCTTCCTCCCTCTCCTCAAATAGTATTAAAAAAAAAGTAAAATAATAATGTTTTTGTTTAGTAAAAAATAGTAAAATGATAGTAAAAAGTAATAATTAGGTGAAGCTAGTATAAAAAATGTATTAGTAAATGTTTAGTAATATTATTAATGTTTGTTTATTAAAAATATTAGTAAACATTTTTAAATAGTAAATGTTAAAAAAAGTAAATGTGTTTAGTATTATTAATTAATTATTGCATATTAATGTGTTTCCAAATACTTGATCTTATTAATAATAAAATATAATATTAAAATAAAAAATAATAGATAAATAATAAATATAATAAATGATTTTGTTTAAATAAAAAATAATAGATAAATAATAAAAATAAAATATTAAAGTAAATAATAAATAAAAATATATAAATAAATGTTTTAAAATAAAAATATTAAATGAAAATATTAAAAATAAAAATATTAATCAAAATGTTTATTAAAAATATTAAAAAATGTATTTAAAAAATAATAAATAAATATTAAAGTAAAAAATAATGATAAATATGACGTGAAATAGTAAATGACGTAAAAATAAAAAATGATTTAATAAATAAATGTCTGTTTAATAATAAAAAATGCAATAATGATAATGTTTTTAATTTATGTGTTTAATAAAAATAAAAAATAATAAATAAATAATTCATTAAATAATGTTTATTAAAAAATAAATATTAAATAATAATAAATAAAAAAATATGTCATTATAAAATAATAAATAATGTTCATTTATTTAATAAATAAATAAAAAATAATAAATAAATAATAGTACAATGAAATAATAAATATTAAATAAGATAAATAATAAAATAAAATAATAAATATAAAAATACCTCTTCCTCTTCCTCCGTCTGTCCCCTTTTCCCTTCTTCCCCCCCCCTTCTCCTTCTCTTCCCCCTCCTCCCTCTGCCTCCCCCCTCCCCCTCCTCCCTTTACGCACTTCTCTCATGCTTTGCCGTTAATGTTATTAATGAAAAGTAATTGTTTCTTAGTTCAAATATCAGCGCCTTTGTTGCGTAACATTGCATCAAGACTTTATCGCCACACGCACGGAAACACAGTAATTTGCACGCGTTGTGACACACACACACAAACAAACAGAAACAAACACAAACACCCGCACGCACGCACACACACACACACAAACACAAACACACGCACACACACACACAAACAAACAGAAACAAACACGCACACAAACAAAACACACACGCACGCACAAACACACAGACAAACAGAAACAAACACAACACACACACACACACACAAAATCAAACAGAAACAAACACAAACACACACACACACACACACACACAAACACACACACACACACTTAATTATCCAAGTTTTATTTAATTACTTGATAAAATATTTCGATAAGAGAAACTTAATTAATGATGTACAGTCCTGTTTCATAATGTTTTTTTTCATGTTAATCTTAATCGTTATCTTTATGAGTATGTTAATGGTAGTGATGATTATAGTGATGATGATGATGATGGTGATGATGATGATGGTGATGATGATGAGGAGGAGAAAGAGGAAGAATGTTTATGATGATGATTATAGTGATGATGATGATATTGGTGATGATGATAATGATGATGATGATAGTGATGATGATTATAATGATGATGATGATAGTGATGATGATAATGATGATGACGGTGATGAAGATGATGATGATGATAGTGATGATGAGGAGGAGAAAGAGGAAGAGAAGGAGGAGTAGGAGTAGGAGGAGAATGTTTATGATGATAATTATGGTGATGATGATGATGAGAATGATTATGATGATCATATGATGATGATAAGGATATTACTTCTGATACTACAATGATTATAATGATAATAATTAAAGTAATGATAATGATGGTATTAACTATTGCAATAATATTTTTCTGTGTCTCTGTCTCTATCTCTTTTGATATCATTTTGAAATCATTCTGATACTATCATGATCATTAACTAAACATCATATCCCGCCTCCCCCCTCCCCC
>BOPN01005759.1:10000-12500 GCA_017312705.2 Penaeus japonicus | reverse complement strand
ATAAGCATATGCATAATTTCGTAGATTAATAGATAAATGATATAACTTGGAAACAGATATGATTAGATATAAAAGTACATATACACAACCACTAGCGTATGATTGAACGAAATTAGCATGTTTGCCCATTTCCTCGTCCATAAGCCTGTCCCTTAACCCTTGCTTTTCCCTATTCTTTCCCCTCCTCATCCTCCTACTCCCCTCCCTCCCTTCGCTCTTCCACTCCCTCCCTCCCTCCCCTTCGCTCTTCCACTCCCTCCCTCCCTCCCTTCGCTCTTCCCCTCCCTCCCCCCCTTCGCTCTTCCACTCCCTCCCTCCCTCCCTTCGCTCTTCCCCTCCCTCCCTCCCTCCCTTCGCTCTTCCACTCCCTCCCTCCCTCCCCTTCGCTCTTCCCCTCCCTCCCTCCCTCCCTTCGCTCTTCCCCTCCCTCCCCCCCTTCGCTCTTCCACTCCCTCCCTCCCTCCCTTCGCTCTTCCACTCCCTCCCTCCCTCCCTTCGCTCTTCCACTCCCTCCCTCCCTCCCCTTCGCTCTTCCACTCCCTCCCTCCCTCCCTTCGCTCTTCCCCTCCCTCCCCCCCTTCGCTCTCTTCCTCCCTCCCCCCTTCGCTCTTCCACTCCCTCCCTCCCTCCCTTCGCTCTTCCCTCCCTCCCCCCTTCCCCCTTCCTCCTCCCTCCCTCCCTTCGCTCTTCCCCTCCCTCCCCCCTTCGCTCTTCCCTCCCTCCCCTCCCTCCCTTCACTCTTCCCCTCCCTCCCCCCTTCGCTCTTCCACTCCCTCCCTCCTCCCTTCGCTCTTCCACTCCCTCCTTCCTCCCCTTCAACTCTTCCACTCCCTCCCTCCCTCCCCCTTCGCTCTTCCACTCCCTCCCTCCCCCCCCTTCGCTCTTCCCTCCCTCCCTCCCTCCCTCCCTCCCTTCGCTCTTCCACTCCCTCCCTCCCTCCCTTCGCTCTTCCTCCCTCCCCACTCCCTCCCTTCGCTCTTCCACTCCCTCCCTCCCTCCCCTTCGCTCTTCCACTCCCTCCCTCCCTCCCTTCGCTCTTCAAAGTAAAAATTCGATAAAAAATAAAATTTTTGAATGAACACATCGTCATTTTTAGATGATTTTAAAAGTAAATAAAATGCATCATTTTAGATGTTTTAAAAATCACAAATGCATTTTAAGATGTTTAGAAATAGATAAAAAAGTAAAAAATGCATTTTAGATGATTTTAAGTAAAGTAAAAAATGAAATAGATTTGAATAACAAAGTAAAGTAAAATAAAATGCATTTAGATAATGACTTAAAATAAAATTAAATAAAATAAAATTTAGATGTTTAAATAAAAAATGCATTTGGAATGTTTTAAGTAAATAAATAAAAAATGGTACAGATGACATAAAGAAATGCATTTTAGATGACTAGATAAAAATAAAAAATAAAATGCATTTTAGATAATTTAAAGTAAAAATAAAATAAAAATGCATTTAGATGTTTTCAAGAAATAAAATCGTCATTTAGATGATAAAGTAAATAAAAAGTAAAATAAATAAAATCATTTAGATGTTAAAAGTAAATAAAATAAAAATGCATTTTAGATGTTCCAAAGTAAAAAATAAATAAAAAATCGTATGAATGTTTTAAAAGTAAAAATAGAACAAAATGCATTTTAGATGTTCCAAAGTAAATAAAATAAAATAGATTTGAATGATTTTTTAAAAAATAAAATAAAAAATGAAATAAAATTTAGATGTTTAAATAAAATGCATTTACAAGATGTTTAAAGTAAATAAACAAAATAAAATTTTAGATAATTTAAATAAAAATGCATTTACAAATGTTTTTAAAATAAATAAAAAATAAAATAGATTACAGATGTTTTAAAGTAAATGAAATATCATTTTGAATGATAGTAAATAAATAAAATAGATTTGAATGTTTAAAGTAAAAATGCATCATCACGTTGGAATGTTTAAAATCAAAATGCATTTGGAATGATAAAATCGTCATCATCATTGGAATGTTTAAATAAAAATGCATTGAATGTTTAAATGCATCATCATCACATTTGAATGATGACAAAAAGTAAATAAAATCATCATTAGACTTAAAGTAAAATAAAATGCATTGAATATTCGTAAATAAATGAAATACATCATCATTTGATATTTCAAATATCATCATCATTTTGAATGACAAAGTAAACCCTCCTCCCTTCGCTCTTCCTCCCTCCCTTCCCTCCCCTTCGCTCTTCCACTCCCTCCCTCCCTCCCCTTCGCTCTTCCACTCCCTCCCTCCCTCCCTTCGCTCTTCCCCTCCCTCCCCCCTTCGGCTCTTCCACTCCCTCCCTCCCTCCCTTCGCTCTTCCCCTCCCTCCCCCCCTTCGCTCTTCCACTCCCTCCCTCCCTCCCTTCGCTCTTCCCCTCCCTCCCCCCTTCGCTCTTCCCCTCCCTCCCTCCCTCCCTTCGCTCTTCCCCTCCCTCCCCCCCTTCGCTCTTCCACTCCCTCCCTCCCTCCCTTCGCT
>BOPN01005758.1:77500-90838 GCA_017312705.2 Penaeus japonicus | reverse complement strand
CGACGCCGTAAAGGATATGCATGTCAACGTGCTGTTATTAGGGAAGGTAGCGAGTGTTTGCAGCGCGAGGCGATGGGAAACGTGGCGTACACAGGGAGCGGTTTTTGCGGCGGCGACTTCTTGGAATTAACGTGAATGTGAAAGAGAGAGAGAAAGAGAGAGAGAGAGAGAGAGGGAGAGAGAGAGAGAGAGAGAGAGAGAGAGAGAGAGAGAGAGAGAGAGAGAGAGAGAGAGAGAGAGAGAGAGAGAGAGAGAGAGAGAGAGAGAGAGACGACAACAAAAACGAGAGCAAGAGCGAAAGCAAGAGTAAGAGCGACAGAGAAAGAAAATGTGAGGAAGAAGAGAAAAGAGAGAAGTAGAGAAAACGGGAAAGATAAGGAGTGAAAAGAGAACGGGAAGAAGGAATAGATATAGAGAACGGAAGATAGAATGAGAGAGAGTGAAAGAGAAAATGGGAAAGATGAAAGTTAGAGAAAAAGAAAAGTAGATTGTGTGCGTGTTTTTTCTAGGGGGGGGGGGGCAAATGGCGAAGTAGGCTTACACCACGTGGTACTGGTACCATGGCGCCACATCACTTGGCATCACATCATCTGACGTCATCATCTGGTCACGTGACATCGCCTGCACGACCAAGTGACCATGGCAACGAGCGCCATCTTGCCTCTTTCCGATCGCCGAACGAGCTTTTGGTCAACGGCGCTCCAGTGGGCGATTGCCATTCATTGCGTTTTTTTCTTTTCTTTTCGTTTTTTTTCTGATTCGGAAAGTTGGGTTGTGGTGTCTTGATGTATTGGTTTTCTTTTCGTTGCGTTTATCTTTTTTTTAGTCAGAAGTGATCAACTAAAATTCATCACATTAAGTCACTTGATGAATGAATATATATAAATCAATGATACATTCGCGAGAAGGTTTGTTTGAGTCCGGTATATAGCAATGCCACGAGCCCAGGGAGTCACAGGGGATTGGTGAGGGGGGGGGTATTTAACCTATCCTTGCGGGGGGCGGAATGGTGTTACAAAGGGGAGGGGTTGGGGGGGGGGGGGTTCCTCGCCGATCGTCGCGTCGGTCTCTCGTCGCTAGCGTGGGCCGGCCGTGCTTCCGCTGGGCCTTACGTGCGGGCTGCTGGCGTTACCCCGGATGTTGCTACGCCCCCCCCCCTCTAACTCCTCTACTCCCCCCTCCCCCTCCTCCTTTCTCTCTATTGCGGACGAGGAGAAAGACGCAAGCGAGGGGGAAGCGGTGCCGGTGCTAGGAATAGCAGTAGTACTACTGGTGGTGTTGCTGTTGGAACTGTAGTAATAGTAATAGCAAGGGTTATAATGATAGTAATCGTAGTAGGAATAGTTGTAGCAGCGGCGGAATAGTGGTAAAAGAGGAAGTAGTAAGAAGAGCAATGGTAATAGCAGGAAAAGTAGTAGTGTTTTAAGCGAGGTGGTGGTGTTGGTGTGGGAGCCTCAGCGCTGGCAGCAATTTTAATTCGCAGTCATGTTAGCAGAAGTGGTGTTCTTAATATGATTTGTAGTAGCTATAGTTATAGTAGTATTAGTAGTAATGATAATGGTAATGATAATAATCTACGGCTACGCGATGACATATAATGGCCGGAAATGGCCTGTCGAGGCCGCTGCTCTCCCGGCGGCGCGCGGGCGGGCGGGCGGGCGGAAGGCGACGCTGATATGTAGATCGCGGGCGCCAATGGCAGTGCTTGGCCGTGTCCTTCGGCGAGGGCGGGGGCTGGCTACAGAAATGACGATGATTCGCTTTGATAATGTTGATGTTTATAATGGCAAGGGATTTGCCACAAGGGAAGTGACTAGGAAAGGTGCTACGAAATACAGTGCATTAGGGCGCTAAGATGGTGTTTCACGGTGTGGTGAAACGTGCAAATCTTTGATGTCAATGCTAGGTCTAATTTCACTTCATCATCGTGAACAGTGTCGTAAGATAATCACTTTTTTCCCATACCCTGTCATCTCTTTTGTCTGATTTCTTTCCCCCATCTTTATTTGTCGTTTTTATGCTTTCTTGTACATTCCTCGTTAATTTTTCTTGGATTTGTTTCGGGTCCTTCCTTCCACTTTTCCGCTCGGCTCTCTCTCTCTCTCTCTCTCTCTCTCTCTCTCTCTCTCTCTCTCTCTCTCTCTCTCTCTCTCTCTCTCTCTCTCTCTCTCTCTCTCTCTCTCTTTTATGCCAAAACCAAAATAGCTCTCTCTCTCCACACCCCCCCCCCCCCCCCCCTCCTCCCCATCTGTTCCTCCCCACGCCCTAGTTCGTGTCGCCGCGTCAGCCCCGTCAGTCAGCGCGCGTCACGCTGGAGTAGCGGCGGCGAAAGTCCCTCGTTTGCGTAGCGGCGTATGTGTTATGAGGCAACATGTGCGCCGAGAAAAGTAACGGTGGCGAATGGAGAGCGCTGGCCCGGAAATTATAGCGTGGCCTGCGCTCTCTTTGCTCTTGTTTGTGTGTCTGTTTGTCTGGATGTTGTCTCTGTTTGTTTGTTTGTCTGGTTGCGCGGCCGTGCCAGTTGAGCCGAGTCATCGTGTGGATGTGACAGGTCTTTTTGCTCTCCCGGCGGAATTGTTGCTTTTTTGCGTCACGTTTTTTGTGGGTGTGGGTTTTAATTCCGTTCCCTTTTCGTTTTTGCTTTGGCGAGGTGGGGCCGTCTGTGTCTGTCAGTGTCTGGCTCGGCGTATCTGGCCCCCGCGTATGTGTGTGTGTGTTATGCACAGTTTCCGGCCCTGGCAACAAGCACGGCCTGTCTCTCCGCGTCTCCAGCAGGGCGTCCACCTATGGGTTCCCTTTGTCTAATCCGAAAGGTCCCTCGACTTCCGCGGGGCCACGTCAAGAGGTCAGCTCGTTCTCGAGGCCTTTTTGTGGTTCCTTATTTGGCGGACGGGCTGCGGCCGCTGCTTCCTTCGCGCCGTGTCCTCTGCTTGTGTTTGTGTGTGTGTGTGTGTGTGTGTGTGTGTGTGTGTGTGTGTGTGTGTGTGTGTGTGTGTGTGTGTGTGTGTGTGTGTGTGTGTGTGTGTGTGTGTGTGTGTGTGTGTGTATATATATATATATATATATATATATATATATATATATGTATAATGTATGTATGTATGTATGTATATTATATGTATGTATGTATATACATATGTATATATATATATATAATGTATGTATGTATGTATTTATGTATGTATGTATATACATATGTATATGTATATGTATATATATATATATATATATATATATATATATTTAAATATATATATATATATATATATATATATATATATAATATATATATATATTTATAAGTATATATCTATTTATATACATATATTCACACACGCATACATACACATGTATCTACGTCTGTAATAATGAATTTGTTTCGGTTCCTTTCAACTTCCTATTCCGTGGAAGGCGCTCACGGCGACCCGCCCCGATGGCCGCGCGAGCAGAGATCCGGAAGATCATGACTGTCATTAATATCCATGCGCTCGCTGGCGATCACTATAACTGCGCCGCCGAAACGAGCGCGCAGTGACTCTTTTTCTCACGAGATAACCTTTTTTCGGGGTTCCGGCGGTGGAGGGGGTGGGTGGTGGGGTGGGGTTGGGGGAGGAGGAGCGAGGTATTTGCGTTTCGGCACAAATATCATGTTTGCGGAACGCGGAATGGCGAAAGGGTTGCGTTGAAATCGCCGCGTTGGCCCTCTCCCTCCCCTCCCTTGCTCTCTTCCTCCTCCCTCTTCTACCCCTCCCCTCCCCCCTCCATATCTTTAAGCGTTGCATGACACAGAAAATTTACAGATGGAAGGCGATATTCGCCCAATATACACACACATTTCACGGCGATGGGATTAGGGTGAACTAACGCCATTATTATAAGACAAACTTCTTGTCTGGTTTTCTTCTCGAAGGCAAAAAAAAGTCCTTAGTTTGCAATCCAAACGTCGCCTCGGGGGTGCTGGCAAGAGGGAGGGGGAAAGGGGGGGGGAAGGGGGGGAAGGGGGAGATGAAGGGAAGGTTAAAGGTGGTGGTTGTGGGGGGGAGGGGGGGAGGGGGGCGTGTGTGGGTGGGTGTGGGTGCTTGACAACCTGCCATTATCACCGCGGAGATAACATACTATCACGCCCAAGAGCAGCAATTCCAGATGTGAAAAGAGGGTAGCATCTAGCGTAGACTTTATTTAATAGGCAATTTGGAAATGCATTTATTTATTTTTATTTCTATATATATATTTTTTTACTTTATTTTTTAGGGTTCCTGTAGCAGCTTGATTAGTTGCTCTCCCTTTCGTGTTATAATTGGCCAGATAATGATAGAGTGAAGTTTTAAATGGGGCATTTTTAAGACCTTCGAATATTCAAAACTCTTAACAGGCTCTTATTAGTATCTTCAATTTTACTCTTTATCCTTCATGTCTGCCTCTCTCTAAAGAAGGGACATAAGAATTATTCAATAATTTTGTTTGAATATAGTATTAGAACTAAAAGTGTCAGAGCAGGATTGCAAGGTCGCTTCCGGAGTCCTCTTTTTTTTTTTCGTTTCGTGGTGTTTTATAAATAGATTTACTGTATTGCACTTGCGGTCTGCGTAGTCTAGTAGCATCAGCATAATTTAACCTGGATAAAGGAAATGCAAGTATAAATATAAAGAATGTAGATAAATAGCAATAGCCTATGAGTTAAATAGAATTAATCAAATGGGCGCCTCTCTATATACAAATAAATTTAGCCCGCAGTCACTATGAGTAAACGAGTGACGTCACCATTTCTAGGACGAGCTGCGAAGGGAAGACCTGCTGGTGTTTACGGACCTTGGCTAAGATATTCATCCTACACTAGCTTATTTGCATATTTATGTGAAACAGGAAACAACTTCCATGTATAAATGTCATTAAATATTTATGAATAATGCAAATGAGAGAATACAGTGCTATATCATCATTAAAAATGCTGTATGTAAAAAGCATCTCGTTACTTACATGCTGTTGGTTTCGTTTTCTAAGCATGGGTTCAGCATTGTAATCAGAAAGGGAAATAGCAAGCTATACTGCATCGCTTTCGAAAATCACACCACACAAGCAGCCTCGACCGGAACTTGAAATGGTCGCTTGGAATTCGTCAGTCGCAGGGTGAGACTTTTATGAAAAGCAGTAAAATTCGGCAGGACATCGTTAATGACGCCATCGGGATCGACGGTTTGGGGAGCTGGCGAAAAGACACAAAGGAATTAGGTCGCACAGAAAGGAAGTGTCATCGTCCGGCCATGATTGTAGAACGATATCATTGCGATATCAGAAGAAATCCTCCGATAACTTCTACCATGCGATAACACTCGTTAATAGTAAAAAGATGTATATATTTTGTGGCGGCACATTTGCAGTGACACAGCAAGATGAAATTTGCACACAGTGACAGTCACTTCCATTGCCAAAGAGTACTGACACAGACAGAAACTAATGAAAATCACGAGCAAATACAGCATAGCGAACACACACACACACACACACACACACACACACACACACACACACACACACACACACACACACACACACACACACACACACACACACACACACACACAAACACGCACACGCACACACTTTTCTAGTACCGGTGGTGGCGGGTTGGCAGCGCCCTCGTGTGTGTGTATATTTAGACACAGTTTTGTGAATGGGCACCTTCCGCCCGCCCCGCCAAGAGGGAGCTCGACTCCTGCCCTTTCCTCGTGGGCTTTTCGGCTCCTTTCCCGGAGTTGTCTTCGATTTAGTCCTTTAATCTCGGTTTCGGTCCTTCTTTCTTCTCGCTCTCTTCGCCCTCTAACCTTAACCCAGAAGAAGAAAAAGAAGAAAAAGTCGTGATTAGAAATCTCTTTCGTCTCAAAGTAAATCCGCTTGAATGGATACCGTCGCAGGCGCCGTCGCTGTTCCCTCTCGCGTCGGGCAGGAGCCGAAGATGCCGCCGCGGGGTCGGGAAAAGCTGAGTCCCGAGGAGCTCTTGTTGACCAGGAGACGTCACCTGAAACCTCTTGAAGGTGTTCGGAGGTGGCCTGACGATCTCGACCTTCGTATGTGTTAAGGAATGATTAACTTCCCCGGCGATAAGAGCACGGAGATCGCCCAGGCTGTATTAAGTCACAGGGCAGTTAAGGGCAGCCAGATCGCGACCCCTTCCCCTCTCCGCCGCGTTTGGTTCTTGGTCTTGTTCGCATCTGGCTCGGGATGGCTCCGTAATTTGTAAAGGAACTTGTTTTAAAAGGCTGTAAATCAGTATCGGTTTACGCCTTCTCTTCTGCCCCCGTGGATAGTACCTTCTTGCACTGACTTTCGCCCCCGGGTGTCTAGGAGCCGGTTTTACCCCCCCTCCTCCCCGCCCCCGCCCCCGCCCCCGCCCCGCCCCTGTGCCCTCCCGCCTCTCCTCCCTCTCCCCTTCCTTGGTCTCACCCGGTCTGACGGCGTGATCCATCAGGGCTGAGTGTTGTGTCTCAGCGAATTTTTGTGAGGGAACTGTGAAAAAACAGAACGGATGTAAAAAAATGCAGACGAGAAAGCGAGTCGGCATCGAGTGTGTGCGTGTAACCGACTAGTAATGTCTCAAGGAGGTCTTGATAAAGCTGTGTTTCATCTGAACGTCAAATCGCGACCTCGGTCGGCCGTCTTAGGTCATAACAGAGATACAGAAACAGAATAGAAAAATTAATGAGAGAGAGAGAGAGCGAGAAAGCGAGAGAGCTAGAGAGCTAGAGAGCGAGAGAGCGAGAGAGCTAGAGAGCGAGAGCAAGATAGAACGAAACATAGTAGCCACCGAATTGACATCAATCCTTTTTTTCTTTCGTCGAACCAACACTTGATTTACATCACGTGGCTCGCCTATTGGTAGCGATCGTCGTCGCCTCGGCAGTCGTCGGTGTCTGACGCGGCCTGTGTCGTTCCTCATGCCAGCGACTCGGGGCAGCAGGGCACGGAGACACCCCTCCCCCCTCCCCCTCCAAACGGACGTCCTTCGCAAGGCCTTTCGCAAAGTGTCCACAAACAAAATGCACAGATCAATACCGCTTCTGTAATGGATATAAATACCCCGAGGTCGGCCGCGCTCGCCCGTCGTCGCCGCGTCGGCCTGCATTCCTGGGCGTCGAATTGCACGCCGCCCTCGACAAAATTCGACTCAATTAGGACACAAAGGAAGGGATTGAAGGACAAGCAGGCCAGCGATAAGAAGGGCGAGAGAATAAACGTCGGAGCAAAAGAGCAGTGAGTTTGTTTGTGTGTGAATGTGTTGTGTCTGCGAGAGAGAGAGAGAGAGAGAGAGAGAGAGAGAGAGAGAGAGAGAGAGAGAGAGAGAGAGAGAGAGAGAGAGAGAGAGAGAGAGAGAGAAAGGGAATGGGAGAAAGAGAGAATGAGAGAAAGAGAAAGAGGAACACAGAGAGAGAGAGAGAGAGAGAGAGAGAGAGAGAGAGAGAGAGAGAGAGAGAGAGAGAGAGAGAGAGAGAGAGAGAGAGAGAGAGAGAGAGATTGAGAGAAAGCGTCCCGAGTGCCGTGAGAACCGAGTCCCAATCCCAACAATAATAGGAAATTGAATCAAGTCTTGCATTAGTCATTGCCCCACATATGCACCGCGAGCATTGACGCGCACACCAGCACGAATACGCACACACGCATAATACGCACACCCGCATACGTACACACGCATAATACGCACACCCGCATACGCACACACGTATACATACACAAGCACACACAAACGCATACACACACACACACACACACACACACACACACACACACACACACACACACACACACACACACACACACACACACACACACACACACACATCCACTTACTCACACTTGGTCTCGGCAAACCCCGGCAGTCTCTCCGGACATCAGTGGCATGCAGAAGCGGATGTGTAAATAGTCCTCGACACGCAACACGGCAATCACCCTTAAACAAAGAACTCGCCAAAAATCAAGGAACATGAAAATCACACTTAAACAAAGAAGCGCCGAAATCAAGGAACACGGGTGAGTGTGTGTGTGTGTGAGAGAGAGAGAGAGGGAGAGAACGAGAAAAAAAAGAAAGAACGACGCGGCCCGAAAGGAAATGTTGTGCATTCACGGGCGGGTTGGCATGTCGGCAGTTTTTGCTCGTGGCGTCATCTTCCGTCTGAGCCCCTCGGAGCGTTCTTCTGCTGCCGCTTCTGCTGTTTGCCACCATGACGTCACCGGGTAAATAAATGTCACTAAAGCAGCAACAGGAGAGTCTCGGGCTGCTCAGGGGCTACGGGGCCAAATTACTACTCCCGCGCACGGATCTCCGATTGAACATGCGATGGGATGTAGAGTTATCGCGAGGGGGCTTCGCTGGCCTTTCCCCTCCCCGAGTTGCAGTGTACTTTTTCTGGCAGGGGGTGCGGGGCTTCTAAGGCTGGCGGGGGGTGGGGGGGGGGCTATGAGATCTTGCTAAGTGATCAATTACTTTGCTTCTATCTCATTCTTTCTGAAGTCATATTTTTTTTTACTCGATATGCAAATGGGAGTAAATAAACAAAAGTGATTTGTTTGCACAGCACATGTGGGAGACCAACCGCGAGTGTTTTGTTCCCCGCTGTTGGAGATAAGTTTTATCATAAATAATTCAAGCAGACAAGAGGCTGTTAACGATGAGGCCGTGCTTAGCGATGAGGTCACAGCCCAGACACTGACCGGCGCAAGAACGGCGTCGCGGAAGTGAGAAATCTGACTTCCTTGTGACGTCACTTGTATACACAATCACACACATGTTCCCGGGCAGACACGTGTGCATATATACATATATCCACACGTGTACGTCTGTAAACTGATGTTACATAAACCAGTAACAGATTTCACAGGCGTACATCATCTCGTTTATATCGACAAGTACAGCTTGCACATGGGCTGTATTTGTGCCCACGGCCTGACTCATACTGAGTACATAATGCTCATTCTTCCCTGCAGAAATAAGCAAAAAAAGCTTCATATCCGCAATTACATACGGAAAGTCTGACACTACCTGAAGACCAGAAAGTAGGTAATGTCACGGAAGACCTCGACCGAAATGCACTACGTACTGGTACTTGCGGATACGCACGGGTGGCGTAACCACGGAACAAGCGCTGGTACGGTGCGATACAACACTACTCTCCCTCTCCCTCTCTTTCCCCATCTCCCCCCTTCCCCTCCCTTTCCTTCTGTTTCTCCGTCTCCCCCTCCCCTCCCCCCCCCTCTCTTTCTCCATCCCCCCTTCCCACCTTGGTTTCCTTGGTGACAGCGTCGAGAAACGAACAAAAGTGCGATGAAATATGCGAACACCAAGAGAAGACGCTCGGGGAAAATAAGTATGGTTCTTGGCCGTAATGTAGCTCGTCCGGAGGAAGTTATTCACATATTTGGACGCGATCTCTCGTTTGATAATCGGGGGTGGGTGGGTGGGGAGAGGGGGCAGTGCGTTCCGTTAGAGAGTGAGCACGCGCGTATTACTTTGTTGCGCTGGTTCGTTCTCCCTTGCGTAGGAGCGACATAGATTCAGTCACGCACACGGCTGTACGCACGAAAGAATGCAGACTGACTCTCTCTCTCTCTCTCTCTCTCTCTCTCTCTCTCCCTCTCTCTCTCTCCCTCTCCCTCTCTCTCTCCCTCTCACTTTCTTTCCTACTCGATCTACCATCTGTCTCTCTCTTTCTCTTTTTCCGTCACTTCCGGCTCCTCCCCCCTCCCCCCCCCCCCCCATCGCTACTCCTCTCTCCAACTAAGAGAGAAAAAAAAAGCAGAAACAAAGTTGACGGTGATTTAATCTCATCTTGGTTCCTTGGCTTTCCTCGGGCGTGGGTCTAGGCCTTGGGAGATGCCCATATTCGGGCGAGAACTTGATCCCGAAGATGCAGCTCACAAGGGTTGGGGGTTCGGGGAATAGGGGTGGGGGTTCGGCGTTTGGGGTTGTCAAATGAGGTTAGGAAATACGTGGTGACGCAACGGCCGCTTGCTTATTAGCGTTTGGCTTGAGGTGATACAGCCGATTTCGGTAGATTTCTCTCCATATTTTATCGTAGCCTGTGAAGTAATGCAACACAAAGGCCTTGGCACAGTGAACCCAATGGCCCTCGTACAATGCCTCGTAGAAGCCCACCAAGCGAAACATGCGCTTGACGGGCAGTCGCGCTGGCGTGGTTGAATGATGAGGGAGGTAGCACTGGTGGGAGATATTTTGCGGGGGGTCGGGTAGGGGAGGTGAGGGATGGTGGGGGGGGGGGGGTACAGTTCTTAGGGTTGGCATCGGTGATGGATTGGATGTTTGGTCCCGCGTAGGTCATTCAATGGCGACTTCCCCTTTCCCGCCAAAATGTTTGGCCGATCCGTTACGATTCATCTGAAAATCCGGCGATGGATGGAAGATTACCAAAAGACTGGATGAAAAAAATACAAAAAAAGAAGGGATAAAAAGATACATCTAACACAGACTGCCAGCGATAAAGAACAAGTTAAACAAAGTATTTAAACTGTGCCACCAATGGGGAGAAGAAAAGCCCGCGAAAAACAGGCCATCGTTCACGACAAAGACGGTGTTTTTGTGAGACAACCGACCAAAACATGGCATCAAACGCCCTCTTTGCCCCGACTCTCTCGTAGATCACATCACGTCATCCGAACAGGGTCTATACAGTCGGTTATCAGGCAGGTTTTACGCAGCCTACCAACCTTATTGCACACAGAGGACTAACACGGTCTTGCTGCGATATCTTTTGGTATAAGAAAGCAGTGGTTCGAGTTTTGGCATTTCGCTCCTCTCTGTTTGGTCTAAGTGTTTTTCGTGCGCAGAGCTAATCTCGGAATTTTATCATTTTCTTTGCCTCTTATTCTGAAATTCCCCTCGGATGCGGTGAAGCTCCAATTATAGACTTTGTGACTTGAACAAAAGCATCGTCACATGTAGAGAGAGAGAGCAGAAGGTTGGTAGAACCTGAGAGAGATATAGAGGAAAGAGAAGAGAGAAGAGAGGGAAGAGAGAAAGAACTGTTGCTTAAAAAAAGTTTCCTTTCTCTCAGTGAATCGCCAAATGGAGAGACCCGGTAGGAGATGGAAAGAGAGAAGAAAAGATAAATGAAAGGAAGAAAGAATAGAGAATTGTTACTAATGAAAAGTCATTCTCTCTCTCTCTCTCTCTCTCTCTCTCTCTCTCTCTCTATATATATATATATATATATATATATATATTTATTTATTTATTTATTTATTTATTTATTTATTTATCCCCCCCCCCCCCCCCCCCTTTCCCTCTCCCTCTCCGTGCGTGTGTGGTGGTTCAAACGCAGCTGATGAGGTTCAAGCCGGGTCTCAATTGACGCCTTGATGCATGCGCTTGGACCGGGGTCTTTTTTCTTCCTTTTTTGTGCTTGCTGTCACTGCTTTAATCAAACGGATTTATGCGCTGCAGTTTCTGGCCTCGGCGGATCCGCAGGAACATGCCATGAGTCCATGCCGGCGCGCATTCCCTTATCGTTGGTCGAAATAATTATTTAATCTCAAGGCCAATTATACAGGCCGCTTTATAATTATTTGACGTCTAATTAATGTGAATGATTAATTAATCCGTATAACGATCAAGTTCGAGCCGTGTTATTATTATTAATCTTCATAATCAATGCTTCCATGTGTCTAACCACAAGCAGCCGTGAGCTGGAATCCCCTCGTTAAAGTAAATAGTAATCATAGCTTCGTTGTTAGCTCGTTTATCCGAACGTTCCGGATATGCACCCATCGGCTGGCTGCATTTTCGGCCGCCGGTGGAGTGACGCCCGTGTCGCCGCCATGTCCGGCCCTTCACACTCGGCTTGCAACGGCGAGCGTATGTCCGGTCGCGGCCGTTCTCGTGCGCGCCGCTCGGTCGCTCCCGTGTCCGGTGCGCGGGGGAGGCTTCGCTTCAGGGGATTTGGTTTTCGTTTTTCATCTTGTGTCAACACCTGGGCGTGGTCGGAAGGTTGGGAAGAGCGTTGGTGTTGCGCCATGCGTTACGGGCGGCGGAGGAACGGGCGGGAGGATGCGCGCAATACGTGATTCGGCGTGGCGCCCCCGACCGCGTGGGCGGCGACGTCCAGCCGGAAGGAGTCGTCGCGGACACTGATGCTGGATGAGTCGCGATCACATGTGCGAGAGGAAGGGCTGCAGGCTAATTATCCGGAGGAGGAGTGGCTGCGAGGGGGGTCGCTCGTTGTTCGCGCCCTTCGCCAGGCTCGGCTGGCCCTCGGCTCTTTTATATATATGTGTGTATGTATGTATGTATACATATATATATGCACATACACACACACTCACACTCACATTCACACTCACACTCACACTCACACTCACACTCACACTCACACTCACACTCACACTCACACTCACACTCACACACTCACACTCACACCTTTTCCTATCTTTCTATCTTTTTCTCTCGGCGCTCATTCACGTATTTAACCACATTTTCAAACTGACATTTATTACAAACGTGACCGAATTAAGTCTGACAATTTTCTCACGAGGAGTAATCGCGCGTGAATGATGCATTTGAATGTAGTATTTCCTGAGAGAGAGAGAGAGAGAGAGAGAGAGAGAGAGAGAGAGAGAGAGAGAGAGAGAGAGAGAGAGAGAGAGAGAGAGAGAGAGAGAGAAAGAAAGACGGAATAACAGATAAAGAGAAGGAAGATGAAAAATAATGTTGAGAGAAATAGGGAGAGAGGGAAGATCGAGAGAAAGTTGAATAAGTAAAAAGGGAATGAGAGAGAGGGAGAGAGAGGAGGGGGGGGGGGGGAGGAAAGATCACAGGAAATGCGAAGTGCAGGAAAAAGAGGTATAGGGAGGCAGTCAGGATGTGCATGATATGATGTTGATTACGATGATGATGGCGGCGGCGATGGCAACGCTAGGTGAAGGCGGGTTGGGTTTCCGCCGCAAAAGTACATCAACCAATGAAAAAGTTAAGATAAAAAAGAACGACAAAAAGAACAGGAATAAAAGGATAAAAAAGAGAAGGGGAAAAAAGTAACATGATGCAACCGCTGGCCGAACGCTCTCACGATCTCACCGCATTAGTTAAAACAAAAGAGGCACAGAAGAAAGAAAAAAAAAGTAGAAGAATGAAATTAATAATAACAATGACCGGGAAGGGTATGCGATGGGCCACCTAGCCGTTAGAAGTCACACGAATAAAAAGAACAAGAAAAAAAGGCGGAGACCGTTTTTTTCCTTCTCTCACCCCCCCCCCCTCTTCTCTCTCTCTCTGTCTCTTTTCTTTCCTTTTGAATTCGATTGTCATTTTTTTGTTTATTTTAACCGCCGATTGTT
>BOPN01005758.1:42500-72500 GCA_017312705.2 Penaeus japonicus | reverse complement strand
CAGAAATTCTGGTTCACGAAATTTCGCTTCGACGAGATTCGCGCGAAAAGGGAGGGGATTTGGGGCGAGATCTTGTGACAGAGGACGTGGGCGGACTTCCCTGGCGTCGCCGTCGGGTCGTGGCAGGAGCTGAGCCTCATGGGGCGGCGGCGACGCTGGCGGATGGAATCGAAGGCTTGTGTTTGGAAAACGTCGCAAGGATGTGAAAATGGGAATTAAAACCCCACCCGTCGCTCAAGCATGTATCCGCTCTAGCGGGCTAAGCTTACTGCGCAATATTCTTGTGTCAGGGAACATGTCATATTCGTCATCTTCGCCCCTATGGCCGGCGGGCGCACGGGCGAAACGCACTCATGTATAGGAGTTGTTGAGGGCGGATTTTTGTCGCCTGCTGGAAAAGTAGGAGGAGGGAGCGGGCGGGATTTCTGCCGGGATATCGGGCGGCGCTTTTTTCGTGCTCGCGGAGGAGGGATGCGGCCGAGGTGCGTGCGGCTGCTTGTGTGCATTAACAGGCTTTCATTTTTCATGAAGTTCAGCCGAGGCAAATTAGTGGCACGGCGCAAGGGAGACTGAAAGGAGGGGAGCAAAGGGAGGGGGCGGGGTTGAAATGCGCTGCTGTGGTGGCGGCTGCGGGCTCTATGGCTGGCCTTTGCGCGCCAAGCATAATGTTATGTAAATTACTATCTGATGTTCTTGAGAAAATGTCATTGACACCCATGGAAATGCGTACGAGTTTGGTGAATAGCTCATTTTTATGGGGATCTAAAACCTGCTTCATATGGTTATTATTGTCATAATCACATTAATGATAGTAGCAATAACAATTATGATAAAGATAGATATGATAATACTATTATTAGTACACACACACACACACACACACTCACACACACTTCCTTGTGTATTATCTTCTTTTGCTCTCAAGAATTTATGTAGTCAATACATTTTTTGTTGCAAATACCTATGCAAAATATGATTAACACCATAACTCAGGGGGTAGAAATGGGGGAGGGGGGCGGTGAATGCATGGCACCAAATCGTTTGTAATTACGGGGCTTTTAAGAAACTTCCATGTTAAGAAAAAAAGAATCTTTCGAATATATGCACTTACGGTAGAAACGTGTGGGGGAGGGAGGGGGAGGGTGGTAGATGATGTACTCGACGGCCCTAATTGCAGAATAAAACCAATTTTATTTTGATGATTTACTCATGCATTCATCTGTTTAGGGGGTGAGGGAGGGGGAAAGGGGGGGATAGGGGAAGATTTAGGGAGGTGAGGGTTTGTTTTGCTAGTAGGGAAGGCCAATTAACCCCCCCACCCGTTCCACCCCCTCCCTTATGGAATACATAAAACTAGGGGGGGGGATATATGTATAACAAGCGCTCATGTATTGTTGACTGCATGAACAATACTGGGTTAGGGTTACGTAATTGGTACGAGAATTTTCG
Source organism: Penaeus japonicus (assembly GCA_017312705.2). NCBI lineage: Eukaryota > Metazoa > Arthropoda > Malacostraca > Decapoda > Penaeidae > Penaeus > Penaeus japonicus. The sequence goes on along the minus strand of BOPN01005758.1, from coordinate 71,051 downwards.
AGAAGCGTTAATTGCGTGATGCGATTCCCTACACTGGTAATTAAAAAAGGTTATTCATATATATATATAAATATACATACATTTTTTCTATAAACAACACTCGGCCGTTTAATTACGATATGTTAGAGTTTATGGAACAGGCGTGTAATAATTAGAAACAATAAAAAGTAATAAATCGCACAGAAGGGGCGGGGAACACGGTATGAAAATAATGCGAACGAAAGAGAGAGAGAGAGAGAGACAGAGAGAGAGAGAGAGAGAGAGAGAGAGAGAGAGAGAGAGAGAGAGAGAGAGAGAGAGAGAGAGAGAGAGAGAGAGAGAGAGAGAGAGAGAGAAGAAGAAGAAGAAGAAGACGAATACAAATCTAGTGAAACTCAGGCCTCTAGCATCGAAATCACGTCACATCTATGTCAGACCGACGAAGAAAAATACTTATAAAAAAAAAAAATAAGACCACTAACATGAAAAAAAGAAAAAAAATACGAACAGGAAAACTAAATGATATAAACAAACATCACAACAACATAAACAACAACAAACGCGTAAACAGAAGGAACGGATTATCGGAATTCCTCCGCAACAGTCTCTTCCTGTTCCGTTAAACATCCGAAGTATCCATAACGCGCCACGCTCCAGTTGCGAGGCTGATGAAGAGAAAGGAGGACGAAAGCAAGATAAAACAGGAGGGAAAGGCAGATGACAAAAACAGAAACGTGGATATACGTATATATGTATATATGTATATATGTATATATGTATATATATATATATATATATATATATATATATATATATATATATATATATATATATAATATATATATATATATATATACATATATATGTATATATATATATATATATATATATATATATATATATATATATGTATATATGTATATATGCACATTTTTTTTCTTAGTTTTGTTTCCTAGGGAGGCTTTGATTTTGATGGTTGTGTATATATATATATTTTTTTTTCGTCTTTGTTCTTCATATTTTCATAATGTCTTATTTTTTATTATTATTATTATTTTCTATTTCTTTTGTTTTATTTGTGTCTTATTTTTTCTGATTATGTACTGTTAGTGATGGCAATAGCAGTGGCGACCATGGTTATATATAAAAAGCTATGCTCGTGTGCGTATGTGCGTGCAGGCAAGCTCTGCCGTTCCGAGCGCTGTGTCGTTTTGGCCGATGGTTCATTGGCAATAATTTGTCACTGGGTGGAAAGTTCATGCATGGCTTGTTGCTCTAAGAGGTTACTTTCGGGGTAATAATTCACGGTCTGCTGAAAGTTACGACGGTCTAGATTATTTAGAAACTGCAGGCATGCTTAAATAATTTTTATTTTTCTTGCAGCAGTTTTGAAACGATAAGTATATGTGATTACCTTTGGATATGACTTACGTTTTGTCTCAGTTCAGTTGTACAGACAGATAAACTTGTGAGAATACGTTCTACATTTGCAATCTGGGTCATAAGAATATACAGAGTAGATACAGTAATCACTTTCACGGAACGCTACTCTTCTAAACCGCCAAACTACGCTAACGACAACTTGCAGAACATCTCATAAAAAGATGTGTTCTGTGAGCCCGTGAACCCGAATAATGTATATTAAAACAACTTAACGGGGTTAGTGCCAACCATTGTTAAAAAGGAAGTTCCGTGATGGACTGAGATGTTTACAATGTTTACAGCAGCAGATGTTCGCCAGGTGGCGCCATATTATTGTTGCCATAGATACTGGTTTATTCAATGACTTGTCGTTGTTTTATCAATGGACGGGATGATAATATCATGATTAATTACGTTTCAGCTGTTTCGTTGAAATTATGCGGATAATATTATCTGATTTGGTTGCGAGATTGTGACTGGACGAATGTGGGAAGGGCTGGCATAAAGGAACGAATAGGTCGGGGTTGGAGTTTGACATCGCTTTCCTCTCCACAGCGCTAACGATCCGCGTTTAGTCGTCAACTTGGCATGTCCCGAAATGCTGATGTGAGATATCGCTGTGCCGTAGACATTAACGGATTTGCGAGTCGTTATTTTTGAAAGGCGCTTCTTAAAATGAAGATGAAGTCATCGGTATGAAGCACAAAGAGTACGAGGATAAAGAATAACGTTAGAAACCATTGAACGTAACCGTGTCCTCAAAGGCCGCAAAGCCGAGCCTCTCGTTCTTGTAATGCTAAAATTTTATTCTTGAAAGTTTTAGGCCTTTCGTGCTGCCGCGTAGCCTGTCGAGGCACAAAGCCGAGGGACGTGTATCCCAGGCAAGCCCGGATCTAGGAGCGGGTCGGGCGGAACCACAAAAGAACCGAGTCAAAGGACGGGACCGCCAGATTCGGCACGTGCCCGCAAAGGGAGGCAAAAATGGTCCCAATTCCTGTCCGGGAGGGTAATCAAGCCGATATTTTCAGAGGCTCGCAGTTTTGCTGTTTTCTTTTTTAGTGAGACAGGGGCGCGATTTTTGTTGTTGTTGGATGCGTGCAGATTTAGATTTATTCAATATTGCTATATCGTTGTGGTAATAGGCCGAGGCGTAAGGGATTCCAAAGGATTGGTGGTGTGTTTCCCGCCATCTTTTGAAATCTCTTCGGCACCTGGGCACGCGCCATGGCCTAGTGCCGAGAAGTAAAATTTAGATGAAAAAAATGTCCAAAAGTAATTTTTCAATAGATTTCTTTCGCATTTTCTGTCGGACTAGCTTGGACACCCCGTCTTTCTTCTGACCTGCCTTCTTAGGCTTGTCTCATGATTTAAGAAGTAGAATTTATCTGGAAATAAAAGGCAAATTGGTAGCCTAGGCAAAGAGCGCGCCAACTGCCCCAGCCGTTAAGATGGCGTCGCAGATTTGATGGTCCCAGGCAGGTAGTGAAGGGACCCAGTGTTGTCAAGAACTGAGGGGAAGTTTTAACTAGGGCTACCCTACATTACAGTGTTATTCGAAAAGTCGAATTCATAATAAAGATTCAATTCTAAAATGATTGGCAATGATATACAGCGCGTGTGTATGTATGATGACTATAATTTGACGAGAGTGAATAGAAAATTAGATTATTTAATTGTGACTAGGTTTAGCTTGACATATGGCAACGCTGGAGGGACGGCGGAGGCAACGGTCGCAGAAGCAGCTGCCTTTAAACCTCCCAAAACAGATGGCCGTTGGGTCCCGCTTATCCTGGACATTTAACTATTGGATCAGGCCATCGCAAGAACAATATCAGGGTTTAATTTCAAACGTTAGTATGGCCGGGTGGGGTATACGGTTTCCATTATCCTCACATGCATGACTCGATCGCAAATCGCGTTTCCCTGCAAGATATATTATATTCTATAACAAATTAGAAAAATATTATATTCATTTATCTATATATTTATATATAAAAAGGTATAGGATATAAGAGTAGCGCACTATATTTTTTCATTAAAGTATATATATGTATATATATGTATGTATGTATATATATATATATATATATATATATATATATATATATATTATATATATACATATATAAATGTATATATTATATATACCCATATATATACATTTATATATATATATATATATATATATATATATATATATATATATATATATAAACTAATAGATTCTATAGATATCCCAGGTCTGTATTTAACTGGTAGATGAAATGAAGTGATAGGTCTAAATCTCGTTCAATCCGGAAGCAGAGCCGTTAAGCCCGGACCCAATTCAAACATGGTTCTTGATAATCCGAAATTCCGTTTTTGTCTCGCATTTCCTTTTCTACGTTTCTTACATGTAACATATTCTTGCTCGCTCGTATGCGCTCGTGTGATGCATGTTCGGCTGCTATGCAGTCCATTTGTTTTTGACACCGACGTCAAACATGCGATAAATTTGAGCAATACATACAATTTCAAACATCATTTATCACTGTCAAATAATATATGTAGAGTAAAAACAATCAGACACCATAAATGGTTGTAATTGCTTCCGGTTTTATATCCAGCGCCATATGTGGAGGATAAAAATCGATTAGGATAGGCCTACTGAGCCATGCTTAGTAGCGCTTACCTGGGATTATTACAGCAAACGCGCGCCAAAGTAGGGATCTCAGGTGAAATGTTTGTAAACATTAGGAAGGGGCTAAGGGCTAACAACATAAAAATGCTATAATCGTTGTGGGATAAGTGCCCACGGTGTTGTATATGAGGCTGGAGATGAGCTAAAAGATTACTTAGGACGCAGAGAGGAAATTTGTCCGTGCATCAGTTGCCCCGTTGCGCCTGCTCTTTATATGTCACAAGAAGAGAGTCAAACACAGTGATGACACAAAAAACGATTTGAGGAAATAGCTCGTCCTGAAGAGAAACGCAGGTACAAAGACAGGATTGGCGAGTTTCGACGTCTGCTTAGCATAGCACTTCTAAAACCAGTCAGTTGGTAGGATTCTAAATCCCGATCGCGCACACACACGCACGCACACACACACACAAAAAAGGGACCGCCGTCGCCTACAGCCGACTCTCCTGCAGCTGTTTTGTATTTGCGTCCCGGACTCGCCCCTTGTGTCCCGCCAAACATATAATCCGTGACCAGACTTGTGAATTTTGGCGGGGAATTACAGCCAGAGAAACCGTGGACGCTGCAAATGGCGCTGCTGGTGTTGTCCCTCTGTACGCGATGCACGCCCGTTTCACGAGTTCTCGGAAATTGTTTACGAGTAAGCTTGAGTACATCCTGTGCGGAGATTGTAATGGAGAATGGGACGTGCGCTGTTTGAGGAAGGGGGACCGAAAACGGATGCTCGGACCTCGCGCTTATGTTTGCCAAGGCGCATTTCGTGTATGAAGGGGAACCTGGTGGTATACAGTGCGTGGAGAGGGGCAGCTGTATAAACTCCTATGGACATGTTATATCTTTCAGTGGGTTAGGAAGAAAGGATTTAGGAGTTATTTGTTTTACTTTTAAACATATCTGGCAATGACAATGTAGGACATATGATTAGATGATATCTTGCATTACAGTATTACGAGCATTCTCTTTTTTTTTTTTTTTTTTTTAACTGCAATAGGCAATTCAAAGCATTCAGATCATTAAAGATGACAGACATTGGTACAGGGGTTTGAGTTTACTTGAACTGAACTTTAGTGATGAGTATTTGGTTTTATAACATTTGTGTTCAACTTGATGTTCTTGTCACAGGTGTTCTGTGGTGAACACGGACAGGATGAAGGAAGAATGACTCAGCACAAATCACTATAATTGTGGGAGGCAAGTACTACGTTCTTCAGGGGAGCCCTCCTTGTTCATGCTCCAGTGTTCCTTAGGATTGTTCACTAGATAGACAGTATTACATATCTTCGTATGCGCCTTTTGAAGTTACACTCCGGAATGTTCATAATCGACCTGTCTTTAGTAATAGTAGTCAACGAACCCATGTACTGTTGCGTTTATGGACATCATTTACTTTTTTTGTGTCTGAAAATATTTTTGGAGTTTCCACTCGAGTTACAGACGCGTATGCAATGCACATTTAAGTCTTCATGACGTACACGAACGGATTCAGACAGGTGAACCAGGTATCGGACAAGTTGGGGGACTAATTTCAGCCGAGAGGTCTTTGGAGTTTATTGTACGAAAAGTATATAGCTGTTCTTGTGACGAATGTACAGGATTCCTGGCGTGCTTTCGTATTCAGGTGGATAACACGGTCTGGCGAGGGATAGATAAATAGATAAGAAGGGAAGGGAAAAATAGATTGTCTTTGAGGGAAAAGCCAAGTTACCGTTTACACATGCAATCATTCACATTTGAAGGCGAGGATATTTTTAGTCAGTTTTGCCATTAAGCGAAGCCACACACCCGCCAAGCCTAAGATTCAACTGACGTCAATGTGGCTAGATAAAGAGGCCAGAAAAGCTAGATTTTTGCTTAGTCTCGATGCAAGTGGGGGAGGGGGGAGGTGCTAAGACTAAAGAGACTATATCTTGCCGATTACCAAGAATTTCGCTCAACCATGGATTTCTTCACAGCGATGTTCATAATCCTGTTGATTCTGCTTCTGATTCAGTTGCAAAAGTAATCGTTCGCTTCACGGCATCGAATTCAGGCAGCTGTTTTACATGTGTAATACGAAGAGGTTAAATGGCGGTATTTACTTTTCAAAAAATCCTTCTCCTACTGTAGAAGAGAACGTTATAAAGCACCGTTTTCTATGCTCTGCGTTTTGAAAAATAAAACTCTCTCGGACACATAAATTGTGTATTTATATGATTTCGGAATACCAGTTTAATTTGAAATAAAATGAGGTTTTCTGAATGTAAATATTTCACAGGGACGCCGAAAAGTGGTGGTATTAATGGAACATTTTCAAAAATTGAATCCATATGTATGGAAAACAACAACAGCGTCGTAAATATCGGATGAGGGAAAACTGGCCGTTGTGGACATATGGTGTTTGTTATGTGACTATGAGATGCTGTTTGTAACTGCAAGTTTCATTTCATTCCCTATATTCGTGTATTGTATTTTTCCCTTCCTGAATTTTATGACCCTTGTCACTGTTGTTTCTGTTGTGGAAAGTATTTGCATGTGAAAATGTAAATTATTTCTTTAGTTACTCATTTTTAAAATGTGATAGCCTTATTAATTTATTTCTCTATTTCAGGTGAGTGTTCAAAATCTACACGCCAACTGCTGTGTATATAAGAATTAGCAGAAACCGTAAGTAGCAAATTTTGGCCCATGGCTTGACATATGCTTTTTCTTTGTTTTCCATTGTTCCTTTCTCCGCGTTCGTGTAACCTGCCTCGCTTCCTCTTCCTCCTCCTCCACCTCCTTTGTCTTCCTATATCTTTCCGTCGGCAAGAACGCAGGACCATAAATCATGTCAGCGAGAAAGTTTAGGACATCTGCTAGATTTTAGCGAACAGGGAAAGTAGCGAACTTACGCAATCAGTGTAGTCAACAACACCCCGGCGGCGGCGAGGGTTGGCGCGGTGCCTAAGCCCAGACCCTACGCCCGCGTAGCCCCAACCACGCCAGCAGGCAAGCGAGGCTGCCCAGACTCCGGGCTGCCCGTCACCCGTGTGCCAAAACGCCCCGAGGAGGGAATGTGAGTGTAGTACGGAATTTAGCAATTTCTCTTTTTTCGCGCACTAGCTTTGCATGTAACGTTGGCCATGGTTATTTCAGGTAGCAGGCAGAAAGGACTCTTGGTATGTGTTGTGGCAAAGGAACACCGGGGGGGGGGGGGTACTAGAGGGAGGGGGAGACGAAGGTCGGGATGCCCAGTTGTAAATTGTGAATGGAGGACCCCAGATGTGTGCTGTGGCCAGACCCAGGGCTGGAGTGTAAGTGGGGTAAACAAGTGAAGTTCTTGGGGGCATTTGGGTGGAGGAGGGGCGGTGGTAGGGGCAGGGAGGGTGAACGTTTCATGGCTGAGACAGAGTGGAGGAAGACGTTACGAAGGTCAGAATTTGAGACCTTACTTCACGGTATGCAAATATATGCCGGCTTCCCCGAAATATTTGCGCATACACAGCAGAGCCTTGAGAAGAGTATATGCGTTGGTGCAGCTCCTCCGCGTGCTCTGTCGAGGGAGAAGATACAAAATGTTCTGTCATTTACAATTTCAAGTATTAAAAGCAACCTCACGTGACAAGAAGCCTGCCCCGTGCGCGCATGTTGCCTAGTGTGAGACATTGGGTTATTTTCAGAGCGGACATCATCCAGTGTTGCTCGTAGCTACGCTTGTACAAAACAAAGGCTTGCCAGCTTGACACCTAGGTGGCGGCGTGCAGCTATTTGTGATCACTTTGTGAGCAGTAAAGTAGGTTCAGGCGAAAGTTCACTTTGCACGTCGCCTTTTAACACAGTTTTGCATTGGATTATAAGGTCAACGTCGGCGATTTGCATTGCTAACCTCACTCTTTGACATGACACTAAAAAATATGCGAGCACTATGCTCCTTTCTCCATATTGATCATTTTATTATGTAGACTACTTTCCTCTAAGATATCTTTCCCTTCCCGCTTCCTCTAAGTGAGGAGCCCTATTGTGTGCGTAAGAGCACCATATGTTCATATGCTAGAGTGCCTCAAATGCCGCCCGTCTTCTGCTTTGTTTACGCCCTGCTAACCCGATGTGTAAACTCTAGGGGGTTCGCGCGCCTTCTTTTGACATTGTAATTTCCCCTCACCTCGCTGCAACCCCACGCTCTCTTCCCGGAGTGGAAGGAAATGCTCTCTTATAGAAGCGTTCGGAACTGTTGCAAGAAATAGTGTTTGTATCTCGCGCATAGATATGTTGACTTCTTGTATACTTTATGTTCCATTGGTCCGAATGCGAATAATGGAAAGAATCAAGAACGTAAAAATAACTGAAGCAAAGTAGATAAATGCTTGCAACAGCCCCTCCACTCCCCCTATCCTCACCCTGGCAGTCCCCTGTCGGCTCTAGCCACTCCATCAACCAGTTAACCAGATTCATGGCTTACGTTAGCTCAGCGCCCATTATATCCTGATGTGGTTACGGCGGGCGGGAGAACTACCTAGAGTCAACAGTTAAGTTATAGAGCCTTGTCACGTGACTGGCCATTTGCATGCATTTTAGTGATCTAATATGGCCAAGGTGGTTTATTGTCACTGTTTTACATGTTACCGACATGCCTTGCGTGTACTGGCCCATTACTTCCAAAACCACGGCGCGATATGGAGAGACATTTAAGGTGTTTGCGAGACGTTGGCTTCCATGGCCATTAACCGCCATATCCGTTAGCAGAAATTTGCCTCCTGCGGATTTATTTGACGCAACCCCCAACTAGTCCGTGCGTGATGAGAAGACCGAGAACTGATGGTTGGAACCAGATGTAAACAACAAACATGGTTGTGCTCGCGGTCGCTGCCAGGCCTCCACGGTGGCAGTTTGACGATTCTTGGTGCACGGCCGCAGGCTTCGTAGGCCCACTATCGATTGTAGTGGAGCTTGGCGGCGATTTGTCACATACGAACGTGTTGGGAGCGCTCTTTTCGTTGTAAATTCACGCCGATCCAACAAGTATTTCCAGCGTGAGCTGAATTCTTCACCGAGATGCAAGAAGCCTGGTTTTCGTTGTCATACGACCACTTCTCGGAATGTTTGACATGGGCAGTGTAAGAATAAACAAAGGAATCGCGGTAAACACGGAGAGAAATAGGTACAGGCGATGGGTAGGGAAACGGGGGGAAGGGGGCAGGGCAGGGGCGGGGAGGGGAGGAGGGAAGTGAGTGAGGGGAGAGGCTTTAACGGAAGGTCGGGGGAGGGAGGACTGGGGTGAGGGCTAGGTAGAGGGAGAGAGAGTGAGAGAGAGGGAGAGGTGAAGAGGCCCAGGCAGCGCGCCCGGCCTACGAGATTCAATGTCAATGTCACGGCCGCGCTTCCTCTCTTTCCCCTCGCCGACTCTCTCCCTCCTTGCGCTCCCCTTCCCTATACTCTCTCTCTCTCTCGCGCTCTCTCTCTCTGTTTCAATCTTTCTCTTTCTCTCTCCCTCTCTCGTTTCTAGCTCTTTCTTTCGCTCTCTAGCTCTTTTTCCCTCCCTCCCTCCCTCTCTCTCTCTCTCTCTCTCTCTCTCTCTCTCTCTCTCTCTCTCTCTCTCTCTCTCTCTCTCTCTCTCTCTCTCTCTCTCTCTCTCTCTCTTCCTCTCTCTTCCTCTTTCTCTTTCTTAATCTTTCTCTTTCTCTCCCTCTCTCCTCTCTAGCTCTTTCTTTCGCTCTCTAGCCCTTTCTCCTTCTCTCTAGCTCTTTCTCCTTCTCTCTCTCTCTCTCTCTCTCCCTCTCTCTCTCTCTCTCTCTCTCTCTCTCTCTCTCTCTCTCTCTCTCTCTCTCTCTCTCTCTCTCTCTCTCTCTCTCTCTCTCTCTTTCTGCTAGCAAGCAAGCAAGGGAATAGGGAGTAATCAGGAGGGTTAGAGGGGGGAGGGGGGGAGGGCTCCAGACCCGCCCTTAACAAGCCAAGAGGCCTAAGGGACGGGGCAGATACGATCAACCAACCAATGCAGGAAAATTGTAGAGCAAATGAGCCCCGACGCGAGGACAATAGGTAAGGCTGTGGGGTTTTGAAACGGAGGCACGTGTTTAACCCTCTTATCTTCTCTCTCTTTTTTTTTCTTTCTTTCTTTCTCTCACTCACTCACTCACTCTCTTTCTCTCTCACTCTCTCTCTCTCCTTCTCTTTCTCTTTATTTATTTCTCTCTCTCTCTCTCTCTCTCTCTCTCTCTCTCTCTCTCTCTCTCTCTCTCTCTCTCTCTCTCTCTCTCTCTCTCTCTCTCTCTCTCTCTCTCTTGCTTCCTGTTGTAAGTCAGCTTTCATGTTACACAATTTTAGAGCACATTTCTGTGGGGTGAGTTGCTTGTATTCACATTTTTCTGGGTTACATGATCTTATCCAATCTTACTCCTCGCTGTATCTATCTATCTCTTTCCCTTTTTCCGCATTGTACGACGTTATTGAATTACTAGACGTCATGATAGGATGATGATAATAAGAGAATAAGAATATTAAGGAAGATGATGATGAAGGGGATATAGGGAGAGGAGAAATAAAGGTGGAAGAGACGGAGGAGGAGGAGGAGGAGGAGGAATAAGGTGGTATAAGGTGGTGTATGAGGAGGAGGGGGAATGGAGAGAGAGGGTAGGAAAGAAGAGGGTGTTATTCGTTACTTGCGGGTCTTCGAGCTTTAGTCGCTAGTCGCTTGAACAGGAAGGTGAGGCAAGCATAGCAGGCGGTTGCAGTCTCCTGTTACAACCGATCGTGTCTTGGCGCTTGGTGTTGTGCAGACCACGTGGCCGTAAACACCTAGAAATGCACTGACCTTTCCTTTTTTACGTCTCTTTTCTCATTTTCTTTTCTTCGGTCTCTCTTTTTCTAACTCGGGAATTTCGTTGTTGCGTTGTTGTTGTTTCTTTAATTGTCCTCCGATGCCTAGTTTTTTTCTATTGTACGCTTAGGTTAGGTTAATCTATCTAGTCTGTCGTTGGCACTTTTATTGGCAGTTTTCTAGTTTATTGACATTTCCCTCGTTTATCAACAATGTTCTCCTTACCTTCCTCTGCTCTTTTTCCATATGACGTTCCCATTAAAGGTTATTTTTCCTGATATTTGCTGAGCGTAAATATGCTTTCCCCTTCTTCATCTTGCATGTTTCGCACCGTTTAACTAGGAGAATGATTAGCATACACGTGTGTGTGTATGCGGAGAATGCAGTCTCTACGTTAATTAATAGGGGAAAAAAGTCGAAATGATATATAAACGTAATGTTTGCTGTCCTCATAATAGGACTAAGTTTTTTTTAAATTCCTAATGTACACACCCACACAAATGTCAGTCCTTAGAGTTTGTCCAATTTTTCTTCTTGTTTTTTATCCTTCCGTAAATGCAATTCTCTTTCTCCTCCGCCCCCCTTTTCTTTTTAGAGTTCTTTATCTTCTTTCTTCGTCTATCTCACTTTTTTTACCCTTCCCTTCTTATCATTTCCTTTTGCTTTTTTTCTACTTTTATATATTTTCTCCTTTCTCCTTACAGTGCCATCGCATTTTTTGTTTTGTTTTTGTTTTGTTTCTTTGTATACCTTTTGTTTTGTCAGTCTGTTTGTTCGATCACTTTTTTTCTTTTTTCTCTGATTTAGGGGAATGCTAAGCACATTTGGGATATATTGTGCTGTGAATTCCTTTGCCATTCGTGAATAATTGATACTTTGGCGGAAAGGGAACTGTGCTTGGTTCCTTTCTGATTCGTCGGTAGGTTGTCTTGCGTGTTTTCTTTTTCTTTGGGTCTCTCTCTCTCTCTCTCTCTCTCTCTCTCTCTCTCTCTCTCTCTCTCTCTCTCTCTCTCTCTCTCTCTGGTCCCCTCTTCGTTATTGACAACCTTCTCCTCTTTCATTCCTCTTTGACTAGATTAATAAACCTCATCTCCGCCCTCTTTCCCTCCCTCTTTATTTGGCTCTCCGTTTCTCCCCTCTTGTTAGTAGTCTCGGGTTTTGTACTGGCTAATTGGTCTCCGGACTTCACTAGTTTGTTATTTACACGATGACCTATATATACGCCCTCTCCTAATTGAATTAAGTCGCACTGTTTACCTAGGGAGCTCCCCTCCCCCCTTTTTTTGTTTCCTCTTTTTTTTGCCCCCTCTCTTTTCTCTTTCCGTCTCTTCTTCTTCCTCTCTCCCTGTCTCCCTCTTTCATCTCTTCTTTTCCTTCGCTCACTGCTTCCTCTTGTTTGGTGTGTGCGTGCGTGCGTGCTCGAGCGCGCGCGTGCGTGTGGATGGATGGATGGATGGCGATATCACCTTTAAAATGCGAAGGGGAAGTTGAAGGCAGGAAGAAGGAAAGGGTGTTGCGTTTGTAATTGATTGCCCTTCCGAATCGCTGAAGAACATCGCGATAGAGATTGGCGAATGATCAGAGAGTGTATGTGAGAGAATGTTTGAAAGCGGAGTTGCCTTCTGCTCAGTGTTTCCCTATATCTGATAAGAAGCAGAGTTCGGACGAACGAGGAAAGGAAATGCACAGCCATACAAACTTACATATACATATATATTACAAGCACAGACGCATTGACATACCCCTATACACACACATACACACACACAAACACAAACACATCACATACACTCATACCCCCCCCCACACACACCGAGGAGAAAAAGAGAGCAAGAGGGTGAAGCGGGGGTGGGAGGCATTGTATCACAATACACGCACGTATGCACGCACTCTTACACCAGCGTATAAAATGTTGCAAGCAGCGTGGCACACCAGCTGATCGGTGCCCCCACCCTCCCCACACTCACATACACGCGGCCGGAGCAGAAAGGAGAGGGGAAGAGAGGGGAGTAGTGGACACGAGGGGAGGGAGAGAGGCGGGGTGAGCGTGCGGGAGAGAGTGGGAGAGAGCGAGAGAGCAAAGAGCAGGTCAGCAGCCGCCTTTAAAATTTTCTCTCTTCCCCTCGTGTTCCTGCTGTTCCTTCTACTTTATTATTCGCCTTTTCCCTCCTTCGTGCAGGGAAGAAGAGAGGGAAGGAGGGGGAGAGGATGGATAACAAGGAGGAGGAGGAGGAGGACGAAGAGGAAATAGAAGACGAGGGATAATTGGGGTGTGTTTGGGGGGGGGAGGGTGAATTTAGGTCTTGCACCCCCCTCCCCTCCCGACTCCCTCCACCCTATTTCATAAACTCGAGTTCATTTTGTCTAGGAGGGGAGAAAATAGGTGTTCTCTCTGTTTCTCTCTCTATTCTTCTCTTCTCTTCTTTCTCCTTTTCTACCCCCACCTCTATCTCGCTCTCTCTCTCTCTCTCTCTCTCTCTCTCTCTCTCTCTCTCTCTCTCTCTCTCTCTCTCTCTCTCTCTCTCTCTCTCTCTCTCTCTCTCTCTCTCTCTCTCTCTCTCTCTCTCTCTCTCTCTCTCTCTGTGTGTGTGTGGGGCTCGCTCGCTCGCATGCTCTTTCCTCCACGCCTCTGAGATCCACCGCAGCATTTCCCCCTCACGTTGCGTACCCTGTCACCTTGCTATGGATTTTTATGCCTTGCACCGTGCGCTTGTCTTGCATCTTCAAGCCGTATTTATGGCCTGACTCTGGAGCGCAACCTTTATTTTTAATCTTTTCTATTATCTTTTATTTTTTCTAGTTCATTATTATTCTTTTGGGGGGGATTTTTAAAATTTTGGTTTCTCTATTTCTCTCTCATCTAATCTCATTCTCTCTCTCTCTCTCTCTCTCTCTCTCTCTCTCTCTCTCTCTCTCTCTCTCTCTCTCTCTCTCTCTCTCTCTCTCTCTCTCTCTCTCTCTCTCTCATTCTCTCTCTCTCTCTCTCTCTCTCTCTCTCTCTCTCTCTCTCTCTCTCTCTCTCTCTCTCTCTCTCTCACTCTCTCACTCTCTCTCTCACTCTCTCTCTCTCTCTCTCTCTCTCTCTCTCTCTCTCTCTCTCTCTCTCTCTCTCTCTCTCTCTCTGTCTCTCTCTCTGATGCACGCGCGTGCACACACACACACACACACACACACACACACACACACACACACACACACACACACACACACACACACACACACACACACACACACACACACACACACGCACGCACGCACAATGATGTTTTTTCTTGGTAACTTTTTTTTCGTTCACCGCCTATTTCTCTCACTCTCTCTCTCTCTCTTTCGCCGGCTGGTTCCTGGAAATGCATCTCGGCTTTTTGCTTTGACAGACTCGGGGCCACTTTTGAACGGATGGAAAATAAGTATGGAATTAAGAGAAAAAGATGGATGAAGGAGGAAGAGAAGGAGAAGAAGAACGGGTGGGGGTAGAGGGGGAGGGTTAGGTAAGGGAAATGGAGTAAAAAGAGAAAGAGAAAGAAGAGAAAAGTGTGATAAAAATAGAGAAGGGGAGAAGGGAGAAGTAGGAAAATAGAGGAGGAGAAGAAGAGAAGGAAGAAAGAAAGAGGAAGATCCCAGGTGTCACCGAGTGCCGCGAGAAGGAGGTTTACAAGGCAAGGTCATGGTCTGATAAAGTGGCACTCCTCACTGCCGCCTCTTCATTCAAGCGCGGGTGGATGGGAGGAAGAAAGGAATAGAGAGAGAGAGAGAGAGTGGGGGAGGGAGAGAAAGAGAAAGAGAACGAGAGTGAGAAAGAAGGGATAGAGGGAGAGAAAGAGAACGAGTAAGAAGGGATGGAGGAAGAGAAAGAGAATGCGTAAGAGGGAGAAAGAGAAAGAAGAGAGAGAGAGAAGGGGAATAGGATGGGAAATGGGGAAGAGCAGAGACAAGTCGATCACAAACAATCTATTTTTCCATCTATCTATCCTCTCATTTATATCTCTCCGCCCTTCCATCCTTCCATCTCTACCTCCACCCCCTTCCCCTTCCCCTCCCCCTCCCCCCCCCCCCCGCCCTCTGTATGACCTCGTCTCTCCTCCTCTCCCCCTCCTCTCTCCCCGAGATTCGCGAAGAGCGGAGCCGAGGCCGCATGTTGGCGTAACCCGGCCGGCCATTTTGCGTAGTGGGGGGTACCTTGAGCGGTGTGTCGTAGCAGGTTTCAGTAGCCTTCCTCCGGCTCGTGCGACTGGTTGGAGCCGGTACCTTAAATTCATCAGATAATGTGCGCCAGAGGTCACGGTGTATTGATAAATCCCCTCCTGCCCCCCCCCCCTTTCCTATCTTCCCCCTTCTGCCTGCCCCCCTCACCCCATCCCTATCTCCCCCTCCGATTCTCTTCCCTCTCCTCTCCTACCTATTCTATTTTATTCTCTTCTCACGGTTCTCTTCTCCTCCTCTTCGCTCTATTCTCTTCTCCTTTCTCAACCTCCCTTCTCTTCTCTCCTCTCCTCTCCTCTCCTCTCCTCTCCTCTCCTCTCCTCTCCTCTCCTTGCTCCTTCCCTCCCCTCCTCTCCATTCTCCTTTTCTCTTCCTTCTCTCTTCTTCCTACCCTTCTCTCCTCTTCATTCTCCTCTCCTTTTTCCTCTCCTTTCTCCCCTTTTTCACTTACTAGCCAAATCCTCCTCTTCTTTCTTTTCTCCACCGTCATCATTATCATCATTATTATAATTATCATTTGCAGTTTACTGATTTTTAAAAATCAATTATAGGTTGTTATACGATGATATTGATGATAGTGAAGATGATGGTGATTATCATAAGTATTAGTACTTGCTTAATTATGATAGTAATGATGATGATTGTTGTTATTATTATTAGTAGTAGTAACAGTAGTACTAATTATTGTTACTCGTACCATCCAATCTTCTCGTTTCCTCCGCCTCCTCGTTCGCTTTCGCTTCCTCTTCGTCTTCTTTTTCTTCGCCACTTTCTGACTCCCGCGTGGCTATTTTTACCCCAATTATCATTTCCCTCCCTTTTTATCCGTTCATGCATTTTCTCTCCCCCTCGCCTACGATCTTCCCATTATCCGGCTCTCCCTACCTCCCCTTCTTCTTCTCCCTCACCCCACCCCTTCTCCCCTCCGCTCCCATCCCCTCCCATCCCCCCAGGCATCACCCCGAGGTTTGCTTGCTCCAGTCACCTAATATTCCTTCGCTCCTGCTTTGGTCTTGCTTGCTACCCCTAACCCCCTTCCCTTCCTCCCTTCCTTTCTCCCTCTCTCTCTCCCCTATCCCATCCCATCCCTTCCAATATACCTATCCTCCGCCCCCCTCTCCCACCACCCCCGCCTCTGCCTTCCACCCTCGCGCATATTTTTGCAAAAAGCTCGCGTATAATCCCGGGCCGGTGTGTTATTACCGCGTGTGCGTCTCCCCGCGCTTGTTCCTTTACGGCAACATCTATCTTCTTGGCCCACGCCTCTCGCTGCTGCTTTTTTCCCCCCCTTGGACTCTGCTCCTCGCTGAGGGCTGACTATTTACGCGAATTCACGTTTGCGTATCGTAGAGATGCAAGCGACCGGGCTCAATGTATCATACATGCGTGTATAGTTATACATTTAGAAGTATTTTTATAAGGATAAATGCAGAAATACACACATACATACATACAAAAAAAAAAAAAAAACATTCATATACATGTATCCATATACCTACACAGATACATAAATACATACATACATACATGAAATACACGTGTACACATATGCACTTGTACATAGATAACATGCATATATACATACGTACACACATACACACCCATACATACATGCGTACATTACATGTATATATCCGTATGCAAGCACGCACGTACACATTCTTAAACATACACATATAAACACAACTCCAATTTTATCCATGCCTGCAAGCCGAGTCCCCTCCTCTTCCTTCCCTCTCTCTCTCTCTCTTGCCTTTCCTCTCTCCCCGTCCCGCTTCTCTCTCCCCTCTCTCCCTCCCTCACCTTGTAGGTCAGTGGCGTCCAGACTGTCTCCCCTTGGTACATGTGCTTTAAACTGTTAGGTCATCTCTCTCTCTCTCTCTCTCTCTCTCTCTCTCTCTCTCTCTCTCTCTCTCTCTCTCCACTCTCTCTCTCTCTCTCTCCACTCTCTCACTCTCACTCTCACTTTCTCTCTCACACTCTCACTCTCACTTTCTCTCTCACTCTCTCACTCTCTCTCTCACCCCTCTTTCCTTCTTTTCTGTTTCGCTCCTCTCATCTTTTTCTCCCTCTCTCTGTTGTTCACTAATGATCTTGTTTTGCCATGACAGTCACTGACAAGTCTTAGCGTAAGACCCTTTCGCTGAAGTGACAACTGCATCATCCAATTACCGGTAGTCCCTCATCTTCAAAATTCCCCTCTGTCTCCCTCCCCTTATTTTCACTTCTCCCTTTTGCTTTGGTTTGTTCCTTTTGCTTCTCTTCTTTCTTTCTCCATCTCCTCCTTTCCCGCTTCTCCTCGCCTTCCTCCGAGTCAGAGGAAGCCATTGCAAGGCGCCCCGATTGCTTGCAGGAAGAGTGGACAAAACGACCAAAAACCCGACTGCATAATCATCCCACCTCTCTCTCCTCTCTCCTCCTCCTCCTCTCCCCCGCCCCTCCTTCCCCTCCACTCCCCTCTCCTACCCTCCCCTCCCCTCCCCTCCTCCCCTCCTCCCATCGTCTTTCCTCCCCCTCGTCCTTCAGGTGACGTAGTGAGAGTCTCGTAAGAGGAGGAGTGTGTGTGTGTGTGTGTGTGTGTGTTTGTGTGTGTGTGTGTGTGTGTGTGTGTGTGTGTGTGTGTGTGTGTGTGTGTGTATTTATGTTTGTGTGCGCGCGTGTGCGTATGCGTGTTCGTGTGCGTGTCCGTGTCCGTTCGCGCGCGCAAGTTATTTTACATTTTCCTGTGCAAGTGCGTGCGTACGTGCCTGTGCTTATGCGTATGCATTCATGCGGTTGCTAGTTTTTTGAAGGAAGGTTGTCTTGCATCACCCTCTGCTTTTTTCGACTTCCTCGTTTCCACTTGCATTACCTCTCGTCTTTCTTGCTCTCTCGCCACCCTTTCCTTTCCCCCCTTCCGTCTTCCTCTTACTCACGCATCCATGTGTTGCAGAAAACGTGTAGCCATGGATACCAACCTCTCTCTCTTCGGCGGCCCCGGACACCACCTGAGGGGAAACTTAGTTGGGCGGGGCGTGAGGTGAGGGAGGAGACAACTTCTCCTCTCTCTCTTTCTCTCTCTCGCTCTCGTGCTCTCTCTCTCTCTCTCTCTCTCTCTCTCTCTCTCTCTCTCTCTCTCTCTCTCTCTCTCTCTCTCTCTCTCTCTCTCTCTCTCTCTCTCTCTCTCTCTCGCTGTTTTTGACTTGTCGACGATTCTTACCGATTTAGCATTTAGTTAGGGGAGAAGATATAAAAGGGGATGGCATCTTCATGCACATGCACACACGCATCCACACCCACATCCACATCCACATCCACATCCACATCCACATCCACATCCACATCCACATCCACATCCACACACACACACACACACACACACACACACACCTCGTCGGGGATAATGGACTCGCCCTCGATCAATGGCTGCGGCTCGTTGCCAGTTAGCCGCGAGACTTCCGCGCTCTCCTGGCGAAAAACAATGGCGATCGACACCCGGGGTCTCTAAGGCCGAGTTTCCGGCCCTGGTAGTGTGGGAATGTCGACTTCCTGCCACGGTGTCGCTTGGCATCCTCCTGAACCGTGCCAAGTGCTCGAGCTTGTGTGCGTACGCCAGCGGGGTGGAAGGCACGGAGGGCTCTCCTCTCTCTCTCTCTCTCTCTCTCTCTCTCTCTCTCTCTCTTACCTTCTCCTCATTTTATTTTCTTATGTTCTCTTTCTCCTTATTTTCATTCTGTTTTCTTTTCAGTGTCTCTCTCTTTCCCTTTCTCTTTTGCGTCTATATTCATCTCTGCCAATTATATCTACACACGCACACGCATGCGTACACACACACACACACACACACACACACACACACACACACACACACACACACACACACACACATACATATATACATATATACATAAATACATAAATATATATGTATACATATACATATATATATATACATATATATACATATATATACATATCTCTCTCTCTCTCTCTCTCCCTCCCCTCCCTCCCTCCCTCCCTCCCTCTCTCCTGCCGTCCCACCTCTCCCCCCTTCCCTCCCCTTCGCCTTCCTCCTTGACTTCCTTCCTTCCTTCCTTCCATTTCCTCTCTCCATCCAACTTCCCATCTTCCTCCATCGTTCTTCCATTCCCCTTGTTTGGATCTCTCGTACGCTTTCTGTTTTTTTGACATCCTATTGTTGTTTTTGTTGTCACTGAAGGTGATAAGAGCGTAAGGATGAAAAAGCCTCGGGGTCTTGTATCTCGCTTTGTGACGAAATTCGACAAGTGACACAGAAAGGGGAATGGCTCGAGCTCCCCTCATTTCTCCTTTCCCACTCCCACTCCCACTCTCACTCCTCCCCTTCCCATTCTCCACCCTTTTGAGAATCGGGGGTCCACTCTACTTGAACGTACGTGTTTTCTCCGTGTTTGGGCGACGCCCCGGGCTGACTCCTTCCTGTATCTGTCCGTTTGTCCGTCCGCATCCGTCCGTCCGTCCGTCCGTCCGTCTCAGCAACTGTACGCGGGAGGGTGTGGTAGGAATTAGCTCTGCGTCATCCGGGCTCCCTCTCGCCCGCCCCTGCATCGGCGACCTGTCTTCCCTCCGCGACGGTACCATCTCCAACTTTGCTTAGAAGGCAGGTCGGTGGCAGCCTGCACTGCGCCAACACATCGCCGCGAGTTGACAGTCACTGCATCGCGCTACCACAGGCCAACATGCACTGCACTAATACGCCAACACAAACCAAGTCAGCGCTACAATAATCTGTAGCAGAGAATCAGTCTCATATGTATATATATATATATATATATATATATTATATATATATATATGTGTATATATATATATATATATTAGATTTATATACATATGAGAGGAAGAGCGAGAAAGAGAGTGAGAAAGAAAGAAAGAAAGAAAGAAAAGAGAAAGAGCGAATGAATCGAGCTTTAGATTCCTCGGCGTTGTCGTGGAGGGAGAGACGGCAGCAGACGTCGAGGCAGAAGCGGCCTACAAACTTCTCAAACTTGGGCGGTGCAATTTACAGACGTTGCCAGCATCGAATTTAGTCCCTTTGTGATCCGCCCACACCTCCTAGCTCGGGGATTTAGTTTGAGCGAGCGCCTAGGCCTACGCGAGTCGAGCCTACTCCACACACGCGTCAAACGGAGCGGGCTTCGCTTCTGTAGTGATGAATAAGTACATGGATGGTTGCGCTCGTGCCTTGCTTCCTCTCTTCCTCATCATCCGGTTCCCCTCACCCACCCTCCTTCCCGCCCCCTGAGATGTTGTTGGCAACGTTGCAGGTGTGTTAACTCCCGGGGGAGCTCAGGCCGCCCGTCACCTGTAGTGTATTACTGACACGATGCTGATGAGGGGAATACATTAGTCTCCCTCATCTTCCCTTCCTCTCTTCTCTTCTCTTCTCTTCTCTCCGTTTCCCTCTCGTTTTCCCTCATTCGCCATTCCACTCTCTTACTCACGCCTTATAGGCCTATCTTCATTCTCGTCATCGTCTTCGTATTCCTTTCCCGCCGCTGCTCCTTACGTCGTCGTCTTTTACTCTCCTCCGCTTTTGGCAGGTCCTCGCCCCCCTTCCCCCCTCCCCCTCCCCTCCCCTCCCCTCCCCTCCCCTCCCCTTCCCCTTGCCCTCCACCCTCCCCTCCTCTCCCCTTGTCCTCCAGTCTTTGTCTTAAGTTTACGCCGTCAAGTTTGCCTTTGTCTGTTTTTCATTCCCTTTATTTTCCTTTCTTTTCCTTTTTTATTTTTTTTTTCTCTTTATCGACTAACTTGCCTCGCCTTGTCTCGTTCTTCATCCTATGGTTGTTTATCAGCCCTCCGCTTTGTGTTTGACTCTTTATGTATCAATTCAGGGCTTTTGGCGCAGTTGGTGTTTTTGTTTATGTTCTTGCTAGCTAGCCTAAATGTATTCATATTTTGTTTTGTCTGACTTTCCTTCTTTCTTTTTTCCATTCTTTCTTTCTTTTCAAACATCCATCCATCCATCCATCCATACATACATACATATATCCATACATCCATCCATTCATCCATCCATTCATCCATCTGTCCGTCCTTCCCACGTTAAACTGTCAGGCCCTATCTATTTAACTTTTGAAAGAGAAACTTTTGAATTTCCTTTCGTTTCATTCTTTGAGACGTTTCAAAAGAAAAGTTTAATACGAACTTACAGAGTTTTTCCAAACTTTTGCTTCCCTTGTACGTCGTATATGTTTGTGTGTGTGTATGTGTATATATATATATGTATATATATATATATATATATATATATATATATATAGAGAGAGAGAGAGAGAGAGAGAGAGAGAGAGAGAGAGAGAGAGAGAGAGAGAGATAGATAGATAGATAGGTTGATAGGTTGATAATGTTTGGCAGAAAGAGAAAGAGAGAAAGGACAAGAGCGAGCAAGAGCGTGGGCCAGGCCATTAAGTAGTGCAAGTCTCTCCTGATATATATGTGGATAAATGTGCGTATATATAATTTAAGCTGCCGGGCGTAGGCTTACAGGAGGCTCATTAAGACGGACGCTATTTCTCAGGGATTCCTTGCAGTCGCCCCGAAGTTGGGATGCTGCTGCTGCTGCTGCTGTTAGTTGTTATCTGCTTATAAACCTGGAACTTTGGGACACCCCGTAACTTGTAGGTATAAGCCATAAAGTTTGGACGATGCCGCGGCGACCTGATGTAGGTTTTACGCTTTGATCTGCGGTGAGAGAGAGAGAGAGAGAGAGAGAGAGAGAGAGAGAGAGAGAGAGAGAGAGAGAGAGAGAGAGAGAGAGAGAGAGAGAGAGAGAGAGAGAGAGAGAGAGAGAGAGAGAGAGAGAGAGAGAGAGAGAGAGAGAGAGAGAGAGGGGGGAGGGGGTAGAGGGAATGACAGAACGGAAAAAATATAGAAAAGGTAAGGAGATTGGAAGCCTTGACTCCTATAGGCCTAGACTCTCTAAAGAGGCACGCAAGGCCCGTTAGACCTAGTTTGATGGCTGACGGTTGACGGTTGCTCCTGCCGGCTATATTAACCTGTCGCAACCGAGCCTTTAATGTCAACCCAACCAAAGATTAGGCAACCACGCCGCGTGTTCCCATAGGTTTAATGTCGTGCGTCATGTTTATGATCACGGGAATGGTAAATGTTTGTCATTTATTTTAATCCGCTTTTCATGTCATGGTAATTCGTTTGGCTGATATTCCCTGGCCGGACGCTCCCGTGCCCCGTGGCTACTTTTTTCTTGCGAATACTGCTTGCTCGTGCATGCGGGTCTACTACACGCATTCCTCTTCACAACACAACCGTCTGAGGGGAAAAGAGGAAAGTAGGGAAGACACGAGGATGGAATAGGGGGAGGGGGCATAGGGAAGACACAGGGGGAAGGGGGGTATAGAGTAGACGCGGCCCCATAGGCTCCCTTACTCTGTATCCGCAATAATCTGTCTTGCTCCGGTGCAACTTGGCGCAAATCCGCTCAAGATAATCTCCCCAGCTACAAATTGGCAAAGCGGCCGCCAACAACAGCTCCATTATTCATCCCCGTCTTAAGCATTACTTCAGATGACCTGAGAAGAAAGGCTATTTTAGGTCATGATGTAGAAGGATATGAAGCTATGAAAATGGCCAGGATAACGAGTACCTTATGGTAAGGGGGGGAGGATATCGAGTAAAAAATCGTTTATTTTGGCGGCCTTTGTCCACGGTATCCCAAGGCGGGGTGTATGGTAGAATCAGTAGGGGGAATATGTATGCCTGTGATATCTGAATGGAATTACAGTTAGACGTTTGAATAACGGAAAGTAGTATGGATAATTGAATAGGCAAACGGGCGAATGCATTATTGAATAGAGAGTAATTGGGCGACGTTTCTCGGAATTATGAATGGAAAGAGTGTAAAGCCGCACGCAGTCGAGTAAACCCGCCTGAGGACACGCCTAGGACACGTTTACGACGCCACTCAAGACGTTGGCCTGAAGGAGTTCGAGGCATTGCCCTGGACGGAGTGTTTTCCTGGCGAGGAGTAAAGTAATGCTCGGCGGCCAGGGCAAAGGTCAAGGTCGCGGGTGATGGCGGAAGGGTAGAGATTCGCTTATTGGGCAGCGGTTTGCGGAGCATACTCTTCGGGTTGTAATTTTTTTTCTCATTTTTTTCTTTATGATTTATTCTAGACTTCCTTTCATACCTCTATGTCCCCCACCCACTCACCTTTCCTCCTAGTCCCGCTCCCCTCACCCCCTCTTCCTCGCTCCCGCCCCCTTTTCCCCTCCCCCGTTGGTGCATCCACATCATCTTTACCTTGGCACGTGTTTCCCCCTTCTCGCCCCTCGCCTCCCCCCCGCTCGCTCATCGTCTTGGAGTGAAAGGGGTCGAGGCCATGTTTTGGTGTTGCGTCACTATTTTTTGCAGTGTTGTTTACCTCAGGCAGGGTTAGAGGCAGATAGGGAAAGAGTGGGAGAGAAAGAGAGGAAGAGAGAAGGAGAAAAGGAGAGAAAGAGAAAGAAAGAGACGATATATTCTTTCTCCCTCTCCTTTAACTTTAACACTTTACTATTTTCTCTCTCTGGCTTGTTATAGATGGTAGGCCCAGATAAACACGAGTAGCTGCGGGGCTGCCTTTTTCATGAGTGGCGCAGTGACGCGTTCAAGGGTTTCCCCTCATTTGTAGCGTCATCGCTCTATGACGTCATAGGCCACCCACGGCAAAGAGGCGCGCATGCATTCTTAAAACACGTAAAGACACAGACACC
Source organism: Penaeus japonicus (assembly GCA_017312705.2). NCBI lineage: Eukaryota > Metazoa > Arthropoda > Malacostraca > Decapoda > Penaeidae > Penaeus > Penaeus japonicus. The sequence goes on along the minus strand of BOPN01005758.1, from coordinate 47,266 downwards.
CACACTCACACCCACACCCACACACACACACTGATATTCTTTCTCTTTCTCTCTCTCTCTCTCTCTCTCTCTCTCTCTCTCTCTCTCTCTCTCTCTCTCTCTCTCTCTCTCTCTCTCTCTCTCTCTCTCTCTCTCTCTCTCTCTCTCTCTCTCTCTCTCTCTCCCTCTCCCTCTCCCTCTCCCTCTCCCTCTCCCTCTCCCTCTCCCTCTCCCTCTCCGTCTCCCTCTCCCTCTCCCTCTCTCACCCACTCAATGCACCATAGAAAGAAAGAAAGAAAAAAAAACGATCTCCGCGTTTTCTTTGAACTACGGCCGATGTTTACTCGAGGAGTTTTTACTGTAGTAAGGTGTGCCGCCATTTAATACCACGCTATTAAAGTAGATCTTGAGAAGCCACGACTTGCGCTCGAGGTTAAAAAAAAAAAAATTCTTTGGCTGCTCAAGCGAGTTCAAAAAGCGTCGGAAGGCTTTTCTTTGCTTGTGGTATTAAGATTTATTTTCGCCTCTGCGGTTATGGGAATTAGGGCCTTATTGTGTCCCGACACGCGGGAAAGTGAGACTGGAGCTAAAGTGTACATTAAATCTGCCGCCCACGCACGCTGTTGCCGGGGGGGAGGGGGCGCAAGTGCCCCTCGGGATCCGGTAGGGGGAGGGGGAGAAACGGCTCACCCCCCCCCACCCCTTTCTCAGGCACGGAAATGAGGTGTTGTTTATATTGTGTGTCGTGACGTCAGGTAGAGGAAGAGAGCGCGCGCGCGCCTACACGCCCGCCCTCGGGAGTATAATTCAAAGCGGGAGAATTAATGGAGTGGGAACCCGACACCCCATAAAGTCCATGCAAGCAACAGCTATTCCCCGTGCCCCCTTCCTCCCCCTACCCCCGGGGCGCCGTCGACCTCAAACAAATTATCATAATTCTCATGCATGCCACTACGATCACGGGCTTTATCAGCGTTAAGGCATCGTAATGGTCATGCACCCTTAAAGCCCCTTCATAAGTCGACGTGCCTGTCATGAAGGGAGTGCCGCGCCGCCGCCCCCGACCTTCCTTCCTTCCTTCTTTCTTGCACTCTTTCCCTTCATTTTTCTAGTCCCAGATGGGCGTAACGCATGGAAGGAGAGTTTGGTCTCTGTCTTCAAGGGCTTCGTGCTGTAGAGAATGTTCCCCCAAAGGACATGGGTGGGTGTCTGTATTTTCTCTTTTTTCTTCTTGTGTGATTTTCTGCCATAGCGATAAGAATGTTCCTTTAGCCGTCGAGCAGCTAATAGAAGACTGCGTGTCAGAGATTGGTATTTTGACCGTACTTTAGAGCTCAAAGCAGGACTAATTTGCATGGACGTTTCGTTGTATGTTTACACAGAGCTGAGGAGCTTCTGATGTGGGAATGGTTAAGGAGGAAGGGGAGAGGGAGGGGAGGGATAGAGCTGAGATTAGTTTTATGGGGAATGCTCAGCGTAGGAAAGGGAGGGGAAAAGGACATTCAAGAAAGATTTTATCTCGACTTGACCTAGAGCTGCTTTCCACCTCCTCCGCTCCTGTGATGTGTAGCCTCGTTTCTTTCTCTGGAACGAAGCAGGCGGGTTGCCGGGCGCTCGACGCCATGAGTGGTGATCTCTTGGACCGGTTCTGATTGCTTGGCTCTCGGCTATCGGCTCTCGGCTCCCCCCTCGCCAGAAGTGCATGTCTCATCTAAGCCATCGCGGCGTGGCGCAGTCCCCTCTCACGCCGCTCCAGACGCCGGCGAGAGAGCTACGTGCATAGCCATTTTGCGATGCGATGCGAGAGCGAAGGAGGAGGAGAAGAGAAGGATATAGCCCCAGTCAGTCAGTCTTCCGTGCTGTTGTGTTTTTGAACAAGCATCTCCGCTCGAGTTCCCCTCGAGGACGTGCACATTGTCGTGTTGAAACTCGCTGCATCTCCTCTTCCTCCCCCAGATTGCACACTTGTGCATGCATGCACCGCCGCCCGAGTATTTGTGCATGCACCTTGTTATCAGAACTTTCCGCCCGTAAAATTAACTAAATTACCCTTATAATTAACCCGAAAGCACCGTTGGTTAATGAGTTTTTTAGATTTTTAAAGATTTATATAATCTAAAATCTCTCTCAAGTGATGATAAACCAAATTTCAAACGATTCGTCCGCACGGAAGGAAGCTCGGCGCTCGTAGGCGGCGAAGAAGAGGTCGGCTTTAAGTCCATACGTAGGCTTCGCGGGAGTCTCATTAGAGCGAAGGCCTTCTCTGCGACCGAGTGAGGCTGCGGCGTTTGGCGCAGGCGGCACGTGGCAGATGCTCGTCGCGAACAAAAATAACGACCCTAGGAATGATCTAGCTTCCCCGGAATGACGTTTTAAGCATCTGGTTGTTGTAAGCGGGGTCTTTAAAGCCGTAGGTAGCAGCAACAGCAGCAGCGTGCTGTTCCTCTAGGAAGTTCCTTATTTGGACGATCCGTGTTTCTTATTTCTTAGTCCGACCTTGCCTCTCCCCCCACCCCCCCTCGGCAGCTTCTGGCGGACGGAAGAGGAAGAGGAGAGTGGATCTCGAGAAAGCGTCAAGATGCTCCGTGCTTGTTGCTAGGTAAACAAACGCAAGACGAGAGCGAGAGTGTGTAGGCGTGGGTGGAGTGCAGGCAGCAACTATTAGCGGCCTGCGCTAGAATTTTGCCTTTCGCTTTTGCCATTCAAAACTATTTCCACGTTGGCTTTTGTATGCCAGGCGAGGCAGAGACGCGCGTGCGGTGGGCGGGCAGGCGGGGGCTAAGTTTGCCGTTCATGAACTATAAAGAAAATTAAACAAGTTTCGTTGATATTGTCATTCTTGTTAAGTTCTTTTTATGGACACCAAAGCGTTGTAATCTCTCAAATGACGCCCTAGCTTCACATGGAATTTAAAAAAGGTCAGAGCTGAATCGTATGCGTAAGAGCTCTATGGAGACTTCGCATAAGGTCGAGAATGCGCGGCGGGGGCAGGCGCTTGCTCTTTCCGTTGAAAGGTTGCACCCCCCTCCCCTTCCCTTCCCTCCTACCCCGTGCCCGCTTTCATGCTTTCCGCTTTATGTATTTGTACATCACAATCAGAGAGCGTTTTCGCGAACCATCCATCCATCTCGTCTATTTTGTTTCGACCGAGGGATAAATGTAATAAAACACCGGGAGAGATTCGATAACGCTAAAGAATTTGATACTACTTTCGATCGCCTAATTTAACAGGATCAAGTTGCCTTTAAGCCCACGGATGCCTACGTGCCTAGAGGTAGCCCCGGCAGTATGCATGCCTTTTGGGGTCCTTTTTTTTATTTCATTTTTGATTCGTCAGAACATTCCCTTTCTCACGTGCACGGGGCATTGATTTTTGTTTGTTTCTGTGTGAGGTACGTGTAAAGACCGGAATGCAATATGATGTTTCTTGCAAGTCTATTGACCTTTTGCAATAGTACATTCAGCCTGTCCTTTGTTTACTCGCGAGAGTGAATGGCGTATGGAGAATAGAGTATGGTGTTTCCCTAATTTTTTGTTCTGAGATTAATATGACCCTTAAGTCCTGTACATATAAGAATGAAAGTGCATTAAAATTTATTTTTCATTTCTTTTTTTATTTTTCACTTTTTCTCTTGTTTTATTTCACGCACCGAGAACCAGGCTCGTAAGCGCATCCCCTCAGAGGGTCGATTCCCCTCGAACCTACGGCGCTATAATGAACCTTGTGCTTCCTGCCTTTAAGGGCCAAAATGCACTGTGAATTATTAATGATATGAAGCCTTAGAGACCATTGCGACGTTGCCAAGCGGTAGGATGAGGAAAAATGTCCCATATTGATTTTTTCAGTTTAAACTCCGCCTGTTACGCAGAGGAGTTTGGTCAATTGCTTACTTACGCTGTTCGTCAGGAAGAGCTCGCTCCTTTTTCGGTGGCAGACGAGCCAGGGGGACGCTAAGGCGATCTTTCGGGGTCTTGCTGCAAGGTTTTTTTTCTCTCTCTATCGGGGGGGGGGGGGGGGGGTAGGAGAAAAAGAGAAAGAAAGGAGGGGAAGAAGAAGGCTAATTCGTCGTTCTGTGATAACGAGAGGTTCTTGCAGAAAGAGTCGCTCTTCTAAGGCTCAGTGTGCGACTAATGGGAAGTAAACCTAATTGTCAAAACTTTCTTCGACGTAGTTTAAAAAGTTGGGACTCCCAGTTACTGGGGATGGTTTCCGGTTTTATATTTTTCTAAAGGTAACTGATTAGGCCTAAAAGGTCCCTTCTACAAGATTTAGGCTTCCCGGGCATTTTATTTTTCCTTCGCTTTTTCCTCCTTTTCCTGGAGATTTTTTTTTCTTTACTTTTTCCGATGCATTTTATTTTTTAAGTTGGGGATTCCAAGAAGGTTTATTAATTGCTCTCTCTCTCTCTCTCTCTCTCTCTCTCTCTCTCTCTCTCTCTCTCTCTCTCCTCGTTCGCTCGCTCTCTTTTTTCTCTCTCGCTCGCTCGCTCTCTTTTTCTCTCCATCCCTCCCTACTTTTGTGTGTTTGCATGTGCGTATGCGTGCGCGTGCGCATATGCATGCACTTCTTGTTAGCCCCCCCCCCCCCCCATCCAATGACCCTCATCACCTGCGAGCATTCATTTCCCTGGTGGACAAGAGCACATCGCGGCGCGCTCCTTCAGAGTTCATTACGCTGTTTTATGTCTTCAAGATGAGTCATATACATAAAACTACCGTTATCTAGGATCATTGCACGGGAACAAGCGATTATCACCTCTCTGCCATAACTTGGGAAGGCGGGAAGT